>JBAMAX010002996.1:0-126047 GCA_037043745.1 Chymomyza amoena
GTATCGATATTTTTTTTACGATAATCGATACTTTTATTTCGAAGCACGAGCACGTCTAGTGTAAAGTTATTTCATCATATAGACAACGCAATTTGTGTCACTTTGATTTTGCGTGTGTTTATAATTTCTGGCTGTGAATAAAAACAAAATCTTTCATTATTCTGTTTGATTCGAAATCACTTTACTTGTTTGGCAGTCAACGTCTTACACAATGGAGCGTCGTATGGCTTATTTGTCTCAATCTGAACATAATTATAAATATAATTATAAAATAAGAGATGGAGTTGCTTACACGGAAGATGGTGTCGAAATACACAAAATATTTCTGTATAAAATTCCCGTAGAGTTCAGTCAACAAGAGTTACAGGAGTATTTCCATAAGTTTGGACAAGTTATAAGTGCTCAAATGCTTGGATACAGAACCGCCCATGTCCATTTCGCCAATTCCCGTGATGCGGTCAAGGTCTTAACTCGTCCCCATATGCTGAACGGACGACGCCTAGGAGTCAAGCCCAGTGACAGCTGGATTCAGCCAAATGCGTATCAGCTGCCGATCGCTGATTTGAGCGATTCGTGGCCATTGATATATGAATTAAATCAGTATTGCTTTCAGTTAATACTGGAAAAGCTGCCATTAATAGACCAGGTTCGCTTGGCACGCACGTCCATTCGTTTCGATAACTTGTACCAACTATGCTCACCGTCGCTTCACAAAGTTATAAAATTGGAGGAATTTGACACAGCAAATGTTTGGGATATGCTCGATTTTTTTGCAAAGTCCGGTCGCTATGTGAAAGAAGTAACTGGCAATAAACCGCGGAAACATAGCCATCGATTCATCGAATTCTTCAGCAAACATTGCATAAATTTGCAGAAATTACATTTGGAGAATCTCTTGTCTAAACTTGACATGAAGAAAATGTTTGGTAACTTTCCGAATCTCGTGGATGTAAAATTGCAGAATTGCATGCTAAAATCATCGGATTTGTTGCCCCTAAAGAGCCTACGCCAGCTCAAACATCTGGATTTGTCCGAGATGAAGTTTTTGAAGTTTAGCGGGCAACACATACAGCAATTGCCAGCATCAATTGAAACGCTTAATCTTTTTAGGTGTATAGAGATAAATCCAAGCTTTTTACCGAGATTGCCACTTCTGAAAAGCCTTAATTTGTTAATGGTTAAACCATGGAAAACACAAGCCTTCAAAGAAATGGTTTATTATTGCCAGGCTCTGGAAGAGCTTTATATAGGCGTATGTAAAGAAGAAGCCTATGAAACATTGGCACGGCTGCCCAGCCTTACAAAACTTATTATAAATGAATATTATGGCGAGCAGTTCCGTGACGAACTGTTCGCTGAGCTTAATCAACACAAGTCGGCACAGTTAAAACATTTGGAAATTCTTGGCGTAGAAAACGCTATCTCTAGCAGAGCGCTGAATCAAATAAGTCAACTAGGCGTGCTGCAAACCCTTAAAATACCTCGTAACAACCAATTCTCTGAAAAAGATATACAGTCACTCTGTGAACTTAGCCAACTGGAATGCTTGGATATCAGCCATTGCGATAAAGTAACCAACAAATTGGTAGTTCGTCTGGTAACTTCTTGTCAAAATCTATGTGAAATTTCCCTGACATCTTGCGACAAAGTAGACGATGCACTTGTCTACAAAATTATTCAGAAGATTCAACTACAAACCAAAAAAATAGATTCTACACGTAAGCTGCCCATAAAAATCTACGCCTACGGCACATCAATGTCTCATCATATTTACGACAATCCGGACTATCAAAATGCTAAAGACGTTATAAGCGTCTCATGCTCTGAATTGCCATTAAATTACAATTATTACAGGTATAACTTATTATTTAATGATGAATTTTCAAGTGATGATGACCTGGATGATGAAGGTGCCTTTGATGATGAACGTGCCTTTGATTTCAATAATTTTTATGATGATTTTTCTGATGATGATTAGTTTGACGATGGTTCGTTCGATGATGATTTATAAATGTAAGAGCATCAGCAACAGCCTTACGCAACTCAAGTTATAATATGTTTTCTTATATATTTTTAATAATAATTCATTCAGTAATTTCGTTTGTTATAATATAAACTTGTTAATATTATAAACTTGTTTGTAATAAACTATGAAAATTGTTTGAAATTTAAATATTTGTTTACCTGGTACGCCGCTTATGAAATAAATCGTATCGATTTGAAAAAAATAAAAATAAAATGGTATAAGAACTACTGGTAGAGAAATATGGCCGAAGCCTCGTTAACGATGTTTACCAAATTATAGTTTCGTTGTGAACGGAGGATTGTTTACGCGCATCTCACTATAATTTGAGGAACAACGCCGGCAACATTACTCTACCTCGTTTTATTATGCATATGATAAGGGATTAAGGGTTCTGCGTCCTTAATACCCTTCTCAAGGGAACTAGGGGCGCAAACAAATGCATTTGTTCGGATAGCCAAGCTGCCATTAGGGCATTGGCTTCCTGGAGCATCTCCTCCCTCTCCACCTCCCAACCGTGTCAGCCCGGAACAAAGTCGTGCTATGTTGGGTGCCTGGACACTCGGGAGTGAATGGTAACGCGATCGCTGACGATCTAGCACGACAGGGTGCCTCCACCTAGACTACATCTCTTGCGCCGTTTTGTGGTATTGGTTGGTCTACGATCAAAACCATGATAAACAAATGGGCCGCGGGAGAATATAGGAGATACTGGTTCTCCCTCCCGGGGCTTCGTCAAGCAAAAGAGCTGGTCAAACCTATGGATGCGATCTCTGCCTCTCAACTCTCAGTGATCTGATGACAAGGTCACTGGACACGATTCACCGATGGGCCACTAATGCAGGGCTAGATGTTAATCTGGAGAAGACGGACCTACTGCTCTTCACCAGGACATACAAAATCCTGCAATGGACTCCACCTAAACTAAACGGCGCTCTACTGACTCTGAAAACGCAAACGTCTCAAAGATGGAAAAGGGCGTTGGTGCTGGAGTATACTGCTCGGAGCTTAATGTAAGTCAAAGTTACAGGCTTCCGGATAACTGCAGCATCTTTCAAGCTGAGGTATTCGCCGCAATGAAGGCGGCTGAGCTGGCACGCACCGACACTTCAACTAGAGCAAAGATAAACCTCTTTATAGATAGTCAAGCCGCTATCAAGGCTATTGTATCGCACTGTATATCCTCCTTCCACGTCCTTGAATGCCAGGCAGTCATCCAGAGATTAGCTGCGGCTCGTAAACTGCATATGTACTGGGTGCCTGGACATAAAGGCATAATGGGGAATGAAATGGTGGCTCATTACCTGCAGAAAACAAAGTAATTTTATAATAAAACTCTCACGCACTGAATGCAGAACCGTCACGGGTGTGCTAACAGGACACTGCCTCTTAGCGAAGCATGCGCATAGGATGGGACTAACGGCAAGTGAATTATGCATGATCTGCAGGGATCCGGAAGTCCCTGAGACCCTAGCGCACGTACTTTGCGACTGCCCAGCCATCTCTAGACATCGTGTGGCTACCCTAGGAGAACCAGGGTTTGTCGGTCTAGAAGGGTGGCCAGGCTGCAAGTTGGTCGTCTACTCAATTTCGCCAAAAAAGAAATTTTTAACCGACCATCACTTCGCGTAATAACCTTTAATTTGGCACAGCTAAGGACCAAAAGGTCTATGCTAGGCTGCACTCTGTTGCTTGGCCAGCCAGTGTAACCTAACCTCACCTATGGATGCGATCAAGACAGAGCGAATCTAAAGCTCCTTGTAGCATACCTATCTCGCCACAACACTGTTAGACACCATCTACAGAAAATTGGCCTATCGGACTCTTCAGAGTGCAGGCTCTGTCTAGAAGTCGATGCAACCACCATACATATTATCTCTAACTGCCCAGCGCTGGTATGGGACAGAGCCTGTCACATGGAAAAGGAACGCATTGGTCCCTTCCATCTTAGGTCAATACCACCAAAAGACCTACTGCTATGGAGGAAAGTCTTTTGCTTTAATTTAAGGGTATGGTACAAAAGACCTTTTGGTCGCAGTGCCTTACCTCTTGTGCGAAACCCTTTTTTCGGAAAAAAAATAAAAAAAACTGCAATGGTTTTCCTTTTCGAACGATGGCTTACAAAAATTTATGATATTTGAAATTTCAATAAACTATACAACAAAAGATATAATTTTTTCCCTTTTTTAATCTGTAGCAAGGTAGTAAAAAAATACAATTGGAATTGAATCAGATTAAATTAGATGTACACAAATGATTGCAATATTTCACAATGCCTAAAAAAAATGTCCTTTTCACCTACAATAAAATATGAATCAAAGAAAAATTAAAAATCGATATTTTTCTTAAAAACTTTAACGCGAATTTCTCTTGTACCTATGAGGGTTTTTTTAAAGGATGCATGAAATTTTGATTATTTTCGAACTTTATACTTTTTGAAGAATAGACTTACCTAGAGGAACACAACAAATAAGATCAAACACGGTTCACTCTGAAATTATAGAAATAAAAAATATTTTAATTTTGAGTCAACTTATAAAGGTAAATATGGGAACAAAATTTCTGACAAAAAAACACTGCTGCCAACAATTGTACGTATTACCAATGATAGAGAAGTCATTTGGTTCACATTTCAACTTTTAGGGTATTCACTTGGTGTGGCACAAGTGCACAATGTCAATTCGATTGGCTTTGCCTATATCGCAGAATTATTTGGGTTTTTGTTTATGGCTTTCATTACATTATTTTATTATTACATTTCTGATTCCATTTTGCTTCTATATATTATATGAATTAAATCATACAAACATAGTAAACGAAATTTAAAACTCATTGTCAAATTATTTACAAAAGTATACCAAGCTTATAAAATCAAAAAAAAAAATACATAATATTCTGCACTTGTCTTTAGAAGTCCCAGAAACAAAAAGCATTCAGGTTTGTCAATTCTTCGACTGAATAGCGATATTTTTCAACCTGTTCAGTGCGCTGCAATTGTTGACCCACGGCTGCGCCATTTTCATTGGGACCAATGGAACCCATGTTGGAATTGCCAGTGAATACAGGTTCCATAGGTCCGTCTGAGTCTCTTTGTTTTTTTACGATAATTGCGGAAAAGATCCTTAAAATGAGATCTTCTTGTACCATATGGTAAGATTGAGACATGGGTTGACACAAATTTCCCCAGCTTATACTCAGTACTTGTTTGCATTACTGCATAATTTCAGCAATCGCTCAAAGGAAGACTCTTCTCGAAATTCAACAGCGGAGCTTTAAAAGATGTTTATAAGATCATGACAGACGACTTATCTTGGATTTATGCCTATAGGCCTGAAACTAAACAGCAATCGACAGTGTGGATCTTCCAGCGAACCAAATCTATCAAAAGTTTTTGGTGGACGGCCACATAGGACCGTGTTCCGATGTCTCAAACATGGACTCCGGAAGGACAAAAAACATCGAGCTGACAAACCTCAGAGTATACAAATTTTTTCGAAAATTAATTAAAGCGCATGAAAAAAAATCTGGGACTTCGTGGGAACTACTTATTGTTTCTCAGCTTAATAAATATTAAGACTTAAGGCACGAAAAGATGAAAAAATATTTTCTTGGTTTGATTTTTTTTTTCCAATTAGTACTCCTCCAGGGAGCTTAGGGCTTCAACAAGAACTTTCCAGCGGACTCTGCGCAGTTTTTGGTCTACGGATATAATAATGAGCGCCGCGGTATAGGACCGTGTTCATTCACGAATCTTTCTTCAACAAGACAATGCGACGTTTTAAACATAGACTCCGGAAGGAAAAAAAAACATCGAGCTGACGAACCTCAGAGTATACAATTTTTTTCGAAAATTAATTAAAGCGCATGAAAAAAATTATTGGTCATCATGGGAACTAGTTTTTGTTTCTCAACTTAATAAATATTAAACTTAAGACACGACAAGATGAAAAAAATATTTCCTTGGTTAAGATTGTAAGATACGGTTCTTGGCTAAGCGTGCAGGACCGCAACCAAGAGAACTAATTTTTCTTGAGAGTCATCGCCAAGGTGTTCTTTTTTAAGAAAAGTTATTGCTCAATGACGATCAAAAAAGGGGTTCATTTTGTACTGCAGTGGATTAAACAGCTTTTATGCCAAATAGGTTATACAGAAATGCAATTGAAATATACAAAACTTTACCTAATAACTCTCAATTAGAGTTCCTTATGATTTGAAAGTCTGAAAACCTCTATTTTATTCAAATTTATTTTACGGACCCCAAAGTGATTTAAAATTAGTATCAGTAGATCACTTACCAAGTGTCTTCTTAATTCCTTTATAAGGCTAAAAAAAAAGTTGCCATACGTAACTATTTTAATAATCCTTGCTTCATAATGCCATAGCAGTTATGTTAAAGGTAATTATTAATATATATATAAAGAATTAGAGATAAAATAAATATAAGATGATCTAAATCTCAGTCCAAAGAAATTAAGAGCATTGACCCGAGTGCAAGCCATTGTATGTGAATATATGTATCAGTGGTGCCACAGAAAGCCAATTCTATTCAATTTCAATGCAATTCCAATTGCTGGAGCCAAAGACAAAACCGTTGACTAAATCTTTTGAGATTTGATTAAATTCATTAATAAAAATTTGGTACAGTGTTTGGGAACTATAAAAAACTTTTGAATACCAAATTTGGTTACGATATCTTCATAAACAAACGAATTATTCATCTAAAACGCTTTTTTTTTGTCGAGGTCGTCTCAAACACCCCCATGGGAGCTATATAATTTATCCCCGATATCAAAAAAATTAAATAAACTTGCCTCCTATGGAATAATATGGGATCTAATGTGAAAGTTTGGTAACTTCTAGCTTTTACCATCTCTGAGATCTAGGCGTTCACACGGACGGACAGACGGACGGACGGACAGACGGACATGGGTATATCGACTTCTCTATTCACCCTGATCATATATTAGGTAACTTTGGGGTGTCTCCGACGTCTCCTTCTATATGTTACATACATTTTCGGCTTGCACAAACTTAATATACCCTTGGTACCATACGGTACAGGGTATAAAAACTAATTTATAACCCCTTACTTATTTGGAAAGTTTATTCAATTTCTAAAATATCTGTGTCTTTATGTTTTGCTAAGTCTAATGTTTTAATTCATGATTTTCATTTTTACAAAATCGTTATTAAAATCTGTGGTGCATTTGCCATTCTGTGTCAACGTCCAAAATCTATTAATGCAAAGGAGTTGCCTCATAGTGCGGTACTAAATAATTACATTTTGAAGTAATTATTTTGACATATTAATAAATGTTTTTAATGTTAAATGATAGTTTTAAAATGTATTTTTTTTTTATTTTAACTAAGTTTGCCATTATGAAAAGGTACGAATTTAATAGAAAGTTACATAAATATATGCTGTGCACCTCCATCTCATAAAGTGGCAATGTACGGGGTTATTAAACATCCTTGTAAATGTCATTTACTGATTTTACTGCTAATTTAATTACACTCGAAATAGTAAAATTGAAAATGTAAGTACAAATTTATTATTTAATTAATATTAATACATTTTATTTGGCATTTTAAAAATTTATTTATATTTTTGTGCAAATTTTCAAATGTAACAAACCAATTTTGCCATTCTCAACGCTGAGCACAGCTGTTGAGTCGGGTCGAGTAGGTTTGTCATACACACTCTTGTATTGGGCGGGACAAATATTCAAACTAAATTTAAAATTATTCTGTACAAATGGAAAGCAAAATGAAGCAAAATATGATAATATTTATCGTTTAATGTTATATAGAATAAACTTTATTGGATCACTGTTAATAAACATGTATTTGAATAAGTGTCTAAAAGTTCTAAAATAATTTTTGCAAGGTTGCAACCCGTTGCTGCGATTCTTGCAAAAGCGTAAACATTCGAAATTAATTTTTCGAAAAATGAAATCTATCGGGGGTGCCACAGGAATCGTTATTGATTTTGGCAACTGTTTGAAATCAAACTAATAAAAAAATCCGTAGGTGCCCCATTCATATATACCGATTTCTGTGGCACCCCGTAAGTTTTACTCTGAAACTTATAGAATTTTTCGCTGTCCACTTTTTCTCAATTTGTTAAAAACGATCGAAATGCTTTTCTAGACCACTTTTTCTTATTTATCATTATAAACTTTATTAGATCTTCTGTATCTGATATCTGGACATTCTATCAGTCTTCGAAAATACAAAAAATCAAACGTTATTTTTGTTTAAATTAATCTAAACATTTTCAAATAATAAATTTATAATAATAATTAATAGAGACTTTCTATCCGTTCGGATTCGGACCGCTATAAACTGTAGGTCCCTGTTCTGTTCTAAGAGTTACTAATAGAGATCCCCATGTTCCTCCCAGGGGTCAGTCAGAAATTATATAATTTATAATAATAATTTATTTCAGTCTACTACCGCAAAATCTTTTTTTTATTACCAAAGCATTTGCTTTTGAAAAAATTCTTTAAAAAAGTTTATTCAATTTCAACTTCGGCTAATGTAAAGCGATTTATCATAAATTATGAAGTAAATTATTTAAAGATTTTATTAATTATTGTTAGTCCCTTAAAAAAAGAAGAAAAGGTTCAATAAATAAATAAATGATTATTAAAAAAAGAAAGATTTAATAAATAAATCAATTATTATTAAAAAAAGAAAAGATTCAATAAATAAATGAATTATTAGAAAAAAAATGCAAGAATGTTTCGGTTTTCATATTGTGCATAACACTATTTCTACCAAGGAGTGCAAAAAAACAGCTGTCAATATTTCAATTAACATATTATATTTTAAATGTAATAAATTATTTTTTTGCCTTTTGGTATAAAGCACATCAAATTGTACGAAAATAAAAATATATTGTTTTAACATATGTTTGAACTAGGAGAATAATTTTTAGTTAAATCTTTTGACCAACGATGGTAAAATTAGTGCTAAATAAAAAATTGCTATAAAATTCAAATAATTAAATTTGTTTGTTTTCAGCTTGCTTTGAGCTTTTTGTACAACATTTAACATGCATTATATAAAAGCGTTAACTAACCTTTAGTTGCCCATTCTACGTTATATACATTTCTGCGCTCCTAAGACACGAAAACTCAACGAACGAAACGCATTAAACGATACAACGCACTTAACGAAACGCACAGCACGACACACACTTGCATACAATTTATTACATTAACACTTAAAAAAAATATATAAAATAAATATATATTAAGCTTTACACTATATATACATATACCATATGTAGTATATACATACATACAGCAAATGCGGCATACATGTGCTCCAGCACTGTATGTATATAACAGCAGCTTTGCCGCCGGCATTTCATTAAATAAAAAAAGCGAAACAGCTTGCACTATGCACGTGTTATTACATATACATATATGTATCACCAACACACACTTGCACTCACACACACGCACTGCATATTTACTTAGACGCGCACGAAACCGAAACCGCCCACGCACTGCGACTTAAGACGAAAGACTAAACGCAGCTAATGACGAAAGAGTGCGTCGAGCATGCGCATGAGAAAAAGCTTCGCCAAATTCTAAAGAGAATGCAAAATATGTCAAATTACACAAACAATTTAAATGCACTAAGAGAAGCTTTAAATATCAAAGCTGCAGCTGCGTTTGGTCACTCTGATATTTAAATGAGCTAAAATTAGGCAATTAAAACTTTAAAAACAGTTAAGTCATTTAGTTTGGTTCTGAACCTTTTTGCATTTGGGCACTGTCTGTTTATTAGTGGATTAAAAGGTGAGTGATATTTAATTGAGCTAGAATTAGGCTGCGCGTATACAGAACGTAACGTGACGTCACTTATCAGCTCGATTAGCCGCATTTAGGCTAATTTCATCATCAGCTCATATAGACCACAGTATGTTTAACTTTTTTGCGCAGATAAAATCAAATCATGTAGGCAATTAAATTTTTAAAAGAAATTAAGTCATTTAATTCGTAGTTGAACCTTTTTGCATTTGTGAAGTTGCTGTTTATAAATGGATTAATAGGTGAAGTTCCTGCGGCTCTCACTTACTTCCCCTGAAATATCTTACATAGCTTTTTTAAAGGTTTAAAAAAATTGTATGAGGCATTGTAAAATTGACACTTTTCAGTTAGTAACCACGTTTTGAGAGCCAACCTTGTGCTGACCATGCAATTTATTTTTTTTGTTAAAAAAATGTTTCCGTGAGTCCCTTGTGGACAGCACAAGTTCAATTTTTGTTCAATAATTGCATTGCTTGATAACTATCGTAAATTAAATGTGAAATCAAATAACTTTTGTAATCAATCAGTTATTTAAAAAGTCTACGATCCTCGGTAAAATATTTTGTTACCGCATATACTTCTTCCTTTAAAACTAAAAAATTGTATATTAATAATTTTAGATGAAATGGAAAAAACAAAAAAAAGTGGATTTGAAAAGAGAAAAATTAGAGAAAAAAGAAAATTGAAAATGCTGGAATTGACCTAAGCAGACTAAAGTCAGCAAATTCTTTCCAACTTTAACACCAAAGTCAACATCAGTTAAAATTCAAAACGACGATGATGAAAACTCCACGGAATTCTTCCATCAGGACAAGAATCCCTATCCGCCAGTTCATCCACCAACAGACAAACCGAATAAGACGATAAAACGGATAAACATTTTTTTTTGGATACCATAAGAACTTTGCCTGGCCTGGGTGTCGCGTTTTGTGGTCATTATTATTATTGAATATCTTATTATCTTATCAAACCCGAAATTTTATTATTAATGAATGCAAAGAAGCAAAATTTTTCACGCTGATCACTGACTCAACAACTGATGTTGCTCACGTGTACCAAATGGCTATATTGGTGCGATACGATACAATCGAAAAAACAGAGATAGGAGCCAAGATGCTATGCATCAAAGAACGTTTTTTATGTTTCATTCGAATCAAAAAAGGGGATGCTGTCTCGATTTCTCACGGTATTAATGGGGTCTTGTTTGAAAAATATATATGACAGTAGTGCTGAATGGATTACAAGCACTTATCAGAAAATATGTTGGAGAGAAAGCCTTCGTTCCTTACATCCATTGTACAGCGCATCAACTCCACCTCGTTCTACCTCATGCAGCTGAAAAATTCGACAGCCCTTCAATCAAACACTTTTTCGCAACATAACAGCGAATTTTCAATTACTTCTCGCAGTCTCATCGGCAATGAGCGAACTTTTGGAAAGAAAGCAAAAATCTGTCTCAAAATACAAAATCTTTCGGCATCCAACTTCTGGAAGAATGTAAACTTGAATTTTTTGAGACCAACTCTGACTTTCGAAGAGAGACACAAGATGAACAGTGTGCTGTGCCATTGGAAGATATCGAAAGCGAAGCGATGTCACAAAAACGAAGACTCCACATCAAAGGCTTGAGTGATGCTCGTTAGTCTGCACAGCTGAAAGCATTAGAGCAATTATCCAAAATCTTGACTGCGTTGTCAACTGTTTAGAACGAGAAACATCGAGAGAAAAGGCAACTGGAGAAGAAATAATGGAAATCAATTCTCTACTTTCGGCGATCAATTGGCTATTTTTACTAAACCTGACCTGGTGCTATTCAGTCCTATTATTCATTGACATTGCTGAAGTGCAATTACAGAAAAAAAAGTTGATCTTTTGATGGCCCAAAATTGTGTCGAAAATGTAATGAAGAACTTGCAAAACTTGCGTGAGGAGAGCAAGTATGATTCTTTCGTTTCGAAAGCAACATCTCACTGGGAGAAGATGGGATGGAAGAATCCGAATTTTCCGATCATTAGACATCGACGAACGAAAAAAACGTCAGGCGAGAAAGCAGTTCTTTCGAAGTTGAATTTCTGGACAAAATGTGTAGCAAATTGCAAGAAAGGGCCAAAGGTTTTGATGAGATAAACGCACTTTTCGCATTTCTCAAACCTGAACCTTTCAAAAACATGGAAGAGAAAGAATTTGAAAAAAATGTGTGCAATTTGATGAAAAAATAGCCAACTATTTTTACAACTGCTCTGAAGTATAAGGTAATGAGTTTTGCGGATATATATTTCTCACAAGAAAAAGATTCTACCAAACATAGTCCATTACAATATTTAAACTTCATCCTTGAAAAAAATTTGATCAGTAGTTTCCCGAAAAACAAAAAATGCAAAAATTTTGCCCACTAGGCCTTTTTCCTTAAATCCGCCACTGCTTTTGTTTAAAAAATAAACTTATAAAGTAATATCTCGAGAAGTTATAATAAAAATGTTGCCTAAACAAGTTATTTTTTAGTATATTTTTAATATTGGCAATCAGCTTATTTAAAATTAAGGCTATACTCCAAAAGGAGACAACTAAGTTAATCGCTACACAGTTATTATGGTATTATGCCTAATATTAAAAATGATTTACAGATTTGTGATTATTTAACAAAATTTTTTGAATTTTTTAGATCGGATAGGGTGTAATTTTTTCAATCTTCGCCTTGGTCTATGACCCGCAAGAGCATAAGCTAGCGAACTTGGATGTGTTTCCAATGTGAGCCTAAAATAGTAATGATAAAAAATGTATTTCGTTTATAGGAAAAAGCACAACTCTTTATCAGCAAGAAAAGCTTCTACAGCTTTTTTAAATACTGTTCTTTAAGATAACACCAGTGATTCCAGTTCAGCCCTTTTCGGGATAAATCTTTATCTTTTTTCAAATGCCTATGATCAAACACCCCATATCTAGAAATCTAGCCCTTTTTGTTGTGGCTAGCAGTTTTTAGCCTTTATTTCCGATTAAAAAAAAATAAATATAAGCAAACCGCAAACAATGTAGCATCGATTATATATACTCTGATATTGAATTAAAGAGTGTTATTGTTATCAATAAGATATGTAAAAATGAGATACATTCGAGGCATAAGGCATAAAGGCATTGTACCAAACAAAATTTTTTATATAGATTTGCTTATTTATTGTGAACAAGTTTGAGCTTTTGCTCCTATGGAGGCTATACTATATGATATAGTCATTCAATTATGATACTATTTCGATCAAACTTCCGAATTAGTAACGACATATTCATTAGCTTATTTTTGTAGCCTTTTTATGTCCTTTTTTGACCAGATTTGGCATTTGTTTGAGGTATAGTTGACATCACTGGATCATACAAACTTTTTAAAAAGCATCATCTTAGGAGTTGAAAAACGCTCATTCGCATTTATATTTTGTATAGGGAAACAAAAAAAAATTATAAGATGGTAAAATAGGACAATACAGTTGACCCATTCATTAGACGCTTCAAATGGTAAGCTGATTTGAGAAAGCTAAAAGGTGAAATTTAGGAATTATTAAGACATTCAAACTTCCTGTTTTGATTGTTAAATGCGATTTTTATAGTACAACCAGTGGACACTTTTATCTCAACTAATTTCAAAATAGCCTCTGCACGCAGATACACATAGATACAAAAAATTATATCCTTTCAAATATTCTTTAAATGAAGGGAATCGCAACAAAAGATCAAGACCTGTGCTTGAAATTCTGACGAAAACACTGATTCCGAGAAAATCGCGTTTTAAGAAAGTTATTTTTTCGCTCGTAGTTTTACTTTGCTGTATTAATAAGATTTATACAAAATCCATCCTGTATTACAAATACAGATATCTACGGAAATCATTGTTATAAATTTTTACAATATAGTCGATGTAGAGACTTCTAAACTTTATTTATCATAAGGAATACTTCGAAGTGCAATTCAGTTTTAAATATTGTGTTGAATACACTATCCCACTATCCCACTGTCATTTTAAATTTTTGTAAATTTTTGACATATGTAAATTTAACTTTTCAATAGTTTTAAAACAATCGTCTAACAATACACATAAAACCAGATAAACACAAAAAAATCGATCTAAAGCATGGCCTCGAATCATGAACTCTGTTGCAGTGGAGCACTGCAGCTCGATAATATAGAAACCCGTGAGCCCAATGTAGACGGCATCAGAAATTTGGGTAACAGTTTGGCTAATCGTGAAAGACTTATTTTGGATCATATTAATGCCGATCAGGAAGCTGTACGTCAAATGAGATGCATTCAATTAGATCCTGATACCCCGCTGCCATTGGAAGACGCTAAAGTATTGGATAGATATACCGACAGTCAGGACGATGATATCACCTTATGCAAATATCTGATATTTGGCATTCAAAGGGCCTACAACGTCACGGAAATTCTATTAAGTCATCCATTTATAGTGCTGCGTCGTCAATGTCAGATCTATAATGATTCTCAGCATTTCCATATACATCCGTTTCAGGTTGTTACCCAGCATTGTGCATTTGGAAAGCCGTCAAGGCTTGACCTCGCTGTGGAAGGGTTTTGGCAGCTCTTTGCTGGTACGTGGCATGCCCCTGCTCATTGATGACGTCATCTTTAAGCTTACCCGCTGGCCCAAGGATCTCTCGCCATCACACTGATTTAAAATGCTATGGGCAGCATGTTCTATTAAAATGCTTCAGCATGGGATTAATTTTACCTTTCTACACGGGTGCACTCGTCAGCACGGTGCAAAGTGATATGGTCAGCGAGAAGCAGGAATACTTTGATGTCTTCCGTAGAGGCATTTTACGCACTTTCTTTTGCAGCTATCCACTGAAAGATCGCATACTACCGAACTGGGCCTTATTTGGACCCAGCGTTAGCATAGGCCTAACCAAGTACTTCTTTCAAATGGTCATACATGGCGTCTCCTTGCGCATTGTGCGACGTCGTTTGAAGCTAAAAAGTGGCACCAGATTTCGTGACGCAACACTGGAACGTCAAAATGAGGAAATCCATGCCAACCTTATAACTATGCTGACCACAGAGGTTATTTTCTACCCCTTTGAGACGATTCTGCATCGCTTGCAAGTACAGGGCACCTGCACAATCATCGATAATCTGGATAATGGTTACGAGGTAGTGCCCATACTGACAAACTATCGAGGTGCCTGCGACTGTTTTAGAACAACTGTTGCAACTGAGGGTTACTCGGGTCTTTATAAAGGCTTTGGTGCTTTAGTTTTACAGTTTTTGGCTCAACTGGCTATCATAAATCTTACCAAATGGGCTATAGTTAAAGTAACCGATGTTATAAACAATAGACCTGATGCGCGTATTATACAATATTATAATCGGGAACGCGCTGTGACAAGATACGAATCAACCGCAAGTTCTTCAAGCATATCCAGCGCTGAACTGGATGAACTGGATGACATGGATACAAAGAGCTTGGGTGAAATTTCGCTAGATTAATTGTTTACTTGTTTGGATGAAACCATTCTGTAATAATTGCATTTATATATTTTGATACAATTTGGGGCGTTTAAGCCATATTAGGGATAAAAATATATACAATTAAATTAAATTTTAAGTCTATAATCTTCTTTTTAAGATGAAGGGAGGTCGTCTTTAGAGATTTTCAGAACCACAGTTGGCAAATCTTATTAAGTTGGCCGTGTCGGAATAGTGCCTATGTTCAATGGGCATCTGGAATAACGGTTTCGCTTTTTTAAAATATAGGATAGTAGATAATTAAAAAAAACCGTTGTTTTAGGAAAAAATAACATAAGTTGAAAACATACCTAAGCCAATGGATTTTTTCTTCAAAAAGTAACCAAGTAAGACTTTATACCAAATAATTTGAATAAAGATATTGCCCATATCTCGAAGACCAAAGTTACAGAAGCATGAATTTTGACTACAAGGTGTAACTTTTAGCCCAGCATTCCATTGCATTCCTTTTCTTTTTATAAAAGCCTTCTTTTTCCTCAATAGACTCGCGATTTTCTCCCTCATTTTTAAACCCTGTAGGGTATACCAGATTTGTTAACTATATGTAATGGAGAGAAAGGGGTTTTGACAGACCCAGAGTCCTTTATAGCAAAATGCTTATCATAACCTCGGGTAGCGATTGAACTATATTCAAGATGATGCGAATATGTGCTCGGAAGATGAAGTTTGTCGAATAGATTTTTACGGTTTTTGGGTACTTGTAGTAAACAATTAATGAAAATTAAATGCATCAAACAAATACAATAAAAATTATTGTCAAAAATGTACTAATTTTACTCCCCTTGTCCATAAATTGCGCCAATATTTGACCTAGGTTAGGAGTTCTTTTGACAGAAAGTTCAAATATGCTCTACCTTATATGTAAACCCCATTTTTAAAGAAAGCAAAATTTTCAATAAATTAAAAACAAAAAAAAAACTTTCGCAAATCACGTGGATGATCGTTTTACTCCCTTCAATCTGAACTCAGTTTTTGAGGTCGAGGAAACTTTGGAGACATCTACACCACTTCAACTGGACCTGTCAGTACGCCCGGTGCGACCTATCGAAATGGTAGGTCAAATAAACGCACTCAACCCAGAAAAGCTCCTGGTCTTGATAAAATTGACGCCAGAGTAGCTAAGGTTCTTCCTATGGTGGACATAATGGCTCTAGCCAAGATATTCACTGCAATTATGCGTCTGACAAAGGAGTGGAAATGTGCTCAAATTGTTATGATTCGAAAGCCCTGCCCGCATCCTATCTCCATTGCGTCTTATCGTCTGATTAGCTTGCTGCCGGTATTCGAGAAAATTTGTAAAAGAATCTTTTTGAGCAGAGTTTTGTTATTTTCCAGCATGAAGACCCTAGTTCCAGCGCATCAATTCGGTTTGTGGATGTCAAGCAGGCTTTTGATAGAGTGTTGCACAAAGGGTTACTACAAAAACTTTAATCTGCCCTTCCTGCTCCTCATTATGAAATCATAAAATGATTTCTTGACAATCGCTCTTTTAAAGTTATGAAAGGTGAACTCTCGGAACGACGAACCATTAATGCTGGAGTGCTGCAAGGTAAGTGTTCTTTTGCCATTTTTATTTACCATTTTTACTATGGACATGCCGAGCTCGACGGGCAGCTCTGAGCTACAACGTTCATATGGCTGCTGATACCTTGCAGAACCAACTGGACAGTATCGCAACTTGGGCGAAACGGAGCTAGAGACGGTGGAACATCTTTTCCTGTCACTGCCCAGAACTGGGCAGAAAAGATTTAGGTTCCTACAGTCATATTTTCTAAACGATCTATCTCAGCTTTTTGAACAGAGTCCAAAATGCCTTTTAAAGGTTCATTCAGGCAGCCGGATGGCTTCCTCAACTTTCGTAGGGGACCCATCAAGTGGGGAAATGTGGTGAATTGGCTCACTAGCGGTATTACAAAGGGCCTATCCTTGGCCTAAGTGAGTTGGGATGTCGGTCCCAACTGCCGCCCTAACCTAACCTACCTAACCTGGGCGAAACGCTGGAACATCCAGCTTAACGGTGACAAATCTTCCAGCGTTTTATTTTCGTTGAGGAAAGATCCAAGTCCTGCGCTCACCTTAAATGGGGAGTCAATTCCATATAAAACATCACACCCGTATCTCGGAAAACGACAAAAAATTGTGTTGGAGAGAAAGTGAAACAACACATTAGAACCAAAATTTGCCAAATGGAGTGGCTACTTGGTAGAAATAGCAAGTTATCCTTGGAAAATAAAAGTATTCTCTATAAGAGTTTAATAATGCCAACTTGGGGAACAGCTGCCAAGTCAAATATTAAAAAATGCAAACTTAACAAAACAAAACCTTTCGCAAAATGTGTTAATGCCCCGTGGTATATCCAGAAATCACGCAGACCTTCATAAGTATCTATGCATTATGCTGATCGCTTAAAGGAACCATCCAAATTCTCTTGCATGTGCCCTGGCCGGGAGATTCGAGATTTTTTCGAAAGACATGTTTAAAGGTACACTCGTGAATATATCGTCAACAAAATCGTTGACCAACACAGATCTAGTTGATTGTAGAAAATGACGGGCATGGGTATGTTGATAATAAGTGACGTCACGATGCGTCTTCGCTATTAAATTTGTAATAAAGTAAATTTAAAAAAAATTACTTAATAGTTTTTAGTTTTATAAGTCTAAATAACTTTTAATAACTCTTTACCAAACCAGTACCAACAGATGTGTAATAAAAAAAAAGTAAATTTCTTACAAGTCATAATTTCCAAAAAAGAGGCAGCTATACTTGTGATTGATATTTAATATTTTTGTGAAAAATTACCTTTAAGCCTTCAAATACCCACCACTTGTTGTAAAAATTTACCTGGCGCAGCAATCTAAAAGGATTAAATTCGGTTTAGTATAATAATCGTTCTTCCAAAGATTCTCAGCATATGCAGCACGCCGCAGTAACTCAAATCTTAATAGCTTTAAAATTGGGTTGCCATAATTTCAAGGTTTCTTGGCAATATTTTTTTTCTGTAACACGGAAAAGCAGTGGCAATCGATAGAAAGACGTGCCCCGATATCAGCCATTACCGATACATATATGTTGCAGCAACGAGAGTGAAGCTGCCAAGCAATACGTGAGTGCTCAGTCTCACATCACAACTTTGTACTACGCCAGGGAAGGGCAGAATAGGGCAGAGCAGGGCAGCCATATTCACATATACACACATACACGCTCACTACGTAGTATATACATATAGAGTAAAGTGAGTGTAAGTTTCTTGTTGGTATGAGTTTGAGTGGGGTCTGTTGAACGAGTGTGAGTTTATGTCAAATAGATGTCAGTCAAAAAGACTGGGGCCAGCGCATTTGGTATCCTTTGTTGACATCACGTCGAACTTGTTACTCCTTCTGCCCTTTTCCTGGTGTCACTTCGATTTTGGCAAAATATCTTTGCTTTGCCAAAAAAGTAGCACACGTAGCTGCTTGAGGTCACACGGCGTTGATTGTGACAAATTGTGGCAAAAGGCCAAGAAACGTTAACCTGCAATATGGCCGCCCATAAAGACCAACCCGAGCACGCTGAAATGTATGCTACTCTTTTTTACAGCATTGCTTTTTATGTTAAAGTCAACTTCTCTCCCTCGTCAAGTACTACCGGAATTGTTGACGCTCTTTTCGCAGCTGCCACAATCCGTTGCAATATTTATGGCAAGGAAATATGCAATTTTTGAATGACAGCAATAATATGCCATTAAAATTTCATAACCACATTATACTTGTAAAACGTTGGCGATGCCAGTGAACGACGATGAACGTATCCAGCTACAAGTAAAATCAATGCTAAATGAATGCACTGAATGGTTGGATACGGATACTCGGGATGCACCCAGTATATGGTTGCATCTTAATGACTGTAATTTAAATTGTATACAAATTAAAAGGCTCGTAGGCATTTGAACGACATCTGTGCAGCCATTGTGCAATTCTCATTTCACTCAATTATTCATTTTAAACGAGTACGTGGTTCGTGCCTAGCCTTTTCGATACACTGCAATTTGGGTAGAGCGTATTTAATTTGTGGTCGAGCTTGTTATATGTAAAAGAAGTAATAAGAAGTTCAACTGGGAAAATTTGGAAGCACAGGTCGGTGTCAAACTTCCAAAATGTAAATTAAAGGATTTAAGAAGATTATTTAAGTTCGTCTGGTATGGAACTAACCTTTAAAATTGGCACATACATATAACTAATTTATAATCTACTGGGCCCATTAGTAGACGTTGTCCTGCTCAAACTTTTTGGTTACTCTTAAAATGAATCAACATCGTAAGATTCTCTAGTTAGCTTATAATAACAAATAGAACACGTATTTGATATGGATTTCATGAGAACAATATTCACAAAAATGCGTATATCTCACGATCCAATTCACACAAATACATCAAAATAGGCTTAAAACCTCCGTATTGACAACCTCTAATACACACAAAAATCAGATGTGAAATTCATCGACGCGTTTATTAGAACCTTCTTAACACGTAAGACATAAGTTTCTTTTATAGGTATATATAGATTTATCTCGGTGAACATGTAATGATCATTATTATAAATATCTTCAAAATTTAGTCAAATACATATAGGCGAATAAGTTGATTGTTTAATAAGACGCATATTTTCTTCATTAATTTTTAAATTTATTATTGTATATTTGTTGAAGATATTTGAGGAATCCCCTTCGATGCTTCTCAGTAGCGATATGTCTAGAAAAAATGTGGAAATCCGTAATTTAATTTTAGTCTAGTTTCTGACATAAATTGCCGACGGTTTGTGTAACCTCCAAAATGTCACTAAATAGTCGTTCGATCTAAAAAAAAAAATAGTCGTGAGTATGAAGGTACTCCCCACATCAGCGAAATATCGAATTAAATTTCATAGGGTATTAAAAATGTCGTTCTATGCGGGAGTTCTGAACTATGTCATGGGGGATACTTTTTAGTGAATTTGACTCAAATAGCTAAATATACTTAAAATTAGTAAAAAAAAAACTTCGATATTTTGGAGGATCCCCTTGGATGCTCCAAAGGCGGATATACAATACCAAAAATCCTTCAGCAACGGCAGAAAAAAAATGTATGACATATCCGGTTTTCGTTATTAATGTGATTACAGACGAAATTTGCTGAACATGTTCAAGATTTGTTATAGGGAAACACCTTGGAGGTCACTCGATGTTTCTGGACTTCACTTCAAAATATCCAAAACACTCAGTTGTTTTGAGGGACATCCCTTAATGGCATTCAACAACGGCTGATCTAGACAAAAAATTTCATGGATTGTTCGAATTCTAGACTCATTTTAGCTTCAGACTCAATTTGCTGAAGATTTGTTAGAATTTATATGTTAGCTCTGGACGATACCCAATATCGGGGAATCTAAAAAAAAATATTTTTTTTACTTTCGACTAAGTGATATTTCTGTCGAAACTATCTTCTTAAAAACAAAAATGTTTTGGAGGACACCAGTCCTATCCAAAAACAAATTTCATGGCTCAGTGAGGTTTCTAACTCAGCAAACCAAACAGAGCTATTTTAGGGAGAGTCCATGACTCCGCGGGATTCGCTCCTGTCACTCTCACACATGCACGTATACATTTAATTGTTTGATTTCCGAAATTGCGAAAAAATTCTTTATTCGCTTTTAACAAAACTCGTATAAAACTGTATTAAAATTATTCCCTTTTACGATTTTGATAGGTGAAAGTGAATTTGAAATTAGCGGAATTTCTTTCTCTGAGAATTATGTGAATTTAAAAGAGAAAATGTTTTTTAATTGGATAGTTTACAAACAATGACGATTTCGAATTGGATTAAAACAGATTCAACTGAAAATCGAAAATAATTTTTGGGTCATTCGAATTTTGTGGGAGTAAACTTTTCGCTCTGTTTTGGTAAAAATTGCATTGAAACAAGTGGTTAGATCAACTTTTAAGAGAATTCACTTAAACTATTTGAATTCCAATTTGCTTGGAAAAAAATTGGAAACGGATAAAAGTCTGTTTAATGGAAGCGTGAACCTTAGGAATATGTGGAAGTAATTTTTCCCCCGACTGTACTAGTTAGAGCTTAAAATCTTGTTTAAGAAAACTTACTATAAAAGAAAATTTCTATTAAAAATGTGTTTAAAATTTGCGAGTTTTAAAAAAGCGTGAACCGAAGATAATTTGTAAAATGAAAGCATCTTTGTTACCATTTATTCTTATAATAATCTTCACCAGAACATGTGGTTAAAAATAAAAATTTTAAGAAGTAAGAAACAAATTGGTAACCTATAAAGACATGTACATATATCACTGCAAATATTTCGGAAAGTTAATTTTTTCGTTTGTTCTGGTGAAAGCTTAAGATAAGTTATGAGAAAAAGCACTCAAAATTACTAGGGCTATAAAAATAGCTGGCATATCGAGAATACAATTTTTAAAGATATTTCGCACATAATCGAAATTCTTTTTAACTAAAAATACGACTTTACTTTAAAAAGCATGTATTGCAGAGACCCAGCATAACAAGTCGTAGTGCACAATCGATGAAAGGATTCTCTAGAAACCATTCGCACAACAATATTATTGGTATTGTAAAAGAAGTTTTTTGGAATATCTAATATTACGCATCTAAATTTTAATTATAGGGTGGGCCAACTGCTGGTTTGGTTGTTAAACACTCGAAATTCGGAACATATCCGTGCAAAGTGCAATACGTTAAGTTCAAGCTGTTCTGTTGAAAGCATAAGAGACGTTATATTAGAAAGCACTAAAAATTGATAGAGCTATATAAAAAATATTTCATCTTATATATAAAATTCTCGTGTCACAATGTTATGTTCCTTTGAAGCTTTTGGACTCACGAACGGCTGAACCGATTTGGCTAATTTTGGTCTCGAAATGTTCGTGAAAGTCCAAGGATTGTTTAAGGTTGAGAAAATATAACAAAATTGCGACGGAAATACTAAAAAGGACAATTTGATTTTCCAATACAAAATTTTTTTTTAATTTAGGTTGGCATTGTGTACATTGTCAGATTAACTAATATTTTTTAGTTAATTGTTTTTGTCGAAAGGAAACACAAAAATTATAAACGTTATAAATTTTATTTTATTGAAGCACACAAAATTTCATGAGAATCGGTCCAGCCGTTTCGGAGGAGTATGGTAACTAACATTGTGAAACTAGAATTTTATATATAAGAAGAAACTTATGTTTTACGTGCTATCGGTGTTCTCATGAACGAGTCGATGAATTTCAAATCTGATTTTTGCGTTTATTAGAGGTCAATACGGAGGTTTTAAGCCTATTGCGATGTGTTTGTGTGAATTGGTTCGTGAGATATACGCATTTTTGTGAATATTGGTTTTTGTGTGAACATACTCCTCCGAAACGGCTAGACCGATTCACATGAAAGTTTGTGTGCTTATTGGGCAGATCTGAGAATCGGCCAACATCCATTTTTCATACCCCTAAGAGATAAGGATTGCCACTCCTATCATTCCTGGCAAATCAAGTTAATTTAAAAACTCGGTAGGATAATTTACAATTAATATTGATTTAGTTATTTCTTTCCAAGAAAGTTTTCTTAAGAAGAAAGGAATTCTGCGATTTTTGCTTACAATTCATGTTTTGATTTCTGTATAAAATACATATGATCAGATCAATATTTGCACATAATGCAATTTCGTGAATTCGCCACAAAAATAAATCATTGGAAGAAAATGAAAATCTAGACGAGCGAGCGAAGCGAGCGTGCCGGAGGCCGGCTAGTTTTATATATGTTTCGCACAAAATCGAAATTCTGTTTAACTAGAAAAACGACTTTTCGTGACCCGGAAGTAGGTCTATGTCGTCCGTCATGTAGGCGAACGCTATTCGAATCTATTTAATCAGGAGCTCCAGACTAACCAATATGGTATCACCATCACTGTAGCCTATATTTTGGTGTGCGAATTCCAGAAACCCTGCTGGCCTCAATCTACGGTTCCTGGATCAGCACCAGATCAACCTCGCCCTCAGCCAGGCGCAACATTAGAGCAGCATTCGCTGGTGATGGAGGCTCATCTGCAAGATTCTCAGCGATATCTTGCGGGCTGATATCATCGATGATTTCGTTAGCGGCGTCCTTGGTCTCCTGACTCCAATCCGTGAAGCAATGACGTGTCGGACATCACCGACTCGCAGTCATCCACTTCAAGATGTTTCCTGGTTACTCCATTTCTACTGCCAGAACTACTTGCAACTTTTATTGCAACTCTGTCTGTCCTGCGTCCGATTTAATATACGGATTTATATAATATAAAATATTATATATTTACGAATGTAAAGCGACTGGTTATACAATTTGATTGTTTATTAAAATTTTAAAACATTTTGATTTCTCACACAGCCGACCCCACTTATGTTGCAATGGATAGTACAACTAGGTCGATTATTCGATAACTTTGTGACATCGAAAACATTCCGAGTAAATAGCGTAGCGTATAATTAAGAACGCTATATTTTTAAAGCCTATTAAAGCGAAAAGAGTATTCGATCTCCGGCACATCTATCAATGTTTATCGAATCGCTTTTCCGTGTGATTTTATTGAATAAATGATTAAGTGGCGGATAAACGTGAGCATAATGAGTAATTAAGCAGGAATTACATAAACGGAAAGTGCTTTAATGTTCAAGCACTTTCATGCTCAAGTGTTATCGCAGTTCGAGAATTTATGGCAACGCTTGCATTGAACGACTGAAACAAAGTTAAGAAATGTTTAAAAAAAAAAAAATCAATGTTAAAAACACATTCAAGCCCCATTTGGTAGAGAAGTGTTTTTGCACTCGATGTCGTAGTGCTCAGTGCAGCTAACAAGTTCTATCGATATACAGTTTGTAGTGTGTGTGTGTATGTATAGTATCTGTGTAATTCCTCGAGTGTGTCATATGTGTGTGTGTGTGTGTGTGTATCTAAAAAGTCTGTGCGAGTTTTTATCTTGCAGAAGAAGTTTGAATGCTTGACAAGAAGCTAAGAAAACAACACACAAGGCACACACACACACGCACTGATGCACACACACATACAGATACAAACACAAACACAAACAATTTGTTAAGCTTTCGAGTGTGAGAAAATAACATTTCTCTACATATAGCAAATTGAGTATTAAGTATTTTCGATTTTTTCCTCGCTTACTCGTAAAAATAAGCGGAAGTGGCTGGGCTACACAAAGCGGAAACGGAAGCACTCACATTACTCAGCATACGAGTAACTGGTGACTAGCCAGTGAGAGCAGCCATTGCTCCTGCTCCTGCTGCTCCTGTTTCTGTTGCTGATACTAATGCTCTTACCAACACTGGCGCTGCCGTTGATGTTTTTTCAATGTCGTTTATTTTTCAGGTGATTTGCTCAGTGAAGCGCCAGCTGCGAAAAGGTAGCAAATGTTTTAAAGAGTTTTTATTCTTTCCACTCTTTTTTGCAACTTATTGTTCCTTGGTTTTTGGAATTTTTAAGCAGAGCTCACATTTTTCGATGATAAACTTGATTGGCTGCACAGCTCAATTGTATCTTAATATTCTGTTGAATATATGGTAAAAACTATATTTACAAAAACACAAAAAAATTTAATTCAAAATGCATTGAAATTGATATCTGATATTTATGGAAATCCGCATAAAAATTTGAATCAATATTGAAAGCGCTTTCCGTTTATTTATTAAAAAAATAATAATAACACGTTTTTTACATAACACCCAAAAGATCCCAATAAATTGAAAACTCGGCAATTTAAGCCGCTCATAAGTGTAAAAAGGATAATCACGTAAAGCCGACATCAGTATGAATTTGGCTTTTTATCGACCATGCACTCCATTTCTGCCAAGTAAACATAATTTTATTTGCTATTTGGCTTTTACTTTACATAAAAATAAAACGTTATAGCCAAAACTTGAGTTGTTTGTTTTTCTGCTACACCAATTTAGATTATTAGCTTACAGATGTAAGCACTTTTGAACTGAACTGAGTGCTACCCGTCAATTTTAATACTTAGGGTTGAGTACTAAAAATCTTGTTCTGTTTCTAACAGCATTGAAGTTTGTTTTTATTGCACCCTGTATCCATAGAGTATGGGCTACCAAAAAAAGTGTGCGCAACACCTAGAAGGAGTCAAGGAAGAACCTACAATATTAGTATTTAAGAGCAGTATAATGATAACGCTTTATTGCTGGGTGCTTTTTATGATCTAGCTCTTTTTTGGTACACCGTTTTATTGTATCGGCTCCATGTTCCCCAACCAAAAATTTCCATTGTACGAGCACATTGTTAAAAAAATATATTTTTTTGTCGATCTGGAAACTATAATAAATTGGTTGACTGTATCAAAATTGCAATTCTGGCAAGGGACTATCCCAATACGCCCTTGACAACAGAGCAGATGAACTCCATTTAGAACATGATCCTCGACAAAATTGTCACAGGGAAAGAACAGGCCACAAGACCTGCTTTTCTGGGAGCGACCTACAATAGGATAGATGGTTTTGCACTGCAAAGATGGCGCCTCAACGGAATGGCTAAAAGCGACCATCACGACGACACCGCCATGGGAAGGTGCCTCACTGTGGGCCACAGTGGAATCCAAAATTTCTCACTCAAGGATCGCAGTGGGGTAGTTCCCCAACGCACAGAACCTGGAAACCTCCAGGATTATGAAACTCATTCAGGGCCAGAGCAACGGCTTATACGTGGACGCGTGGCGAACCCTAAAAAAAGCGGAAAGAGGCTCTAATGTCACACTAGACCAAAAATCAGCAGTTAGAGTAGAGTCAGGAGAGAAGGTCAACTTCAAATTTGGCCGGGCGACTCTCCGGCTTAAAACTACGCCTGTTAATGCATATGCATTACCAGACAAATTGGATGCAATGGAGTTGGAAGAGAACTCATTTCAGCCCTGACCTGACAAACACAACATGAGGTGCATCCAAGCAATTCTTCACCATGCTAAGGCTGCAACAACCGAACTCAGCAGATGGTTTGCCGGGGGATGCATCGACATAGGGTTTACTTCTTTTGAAATGGAGAGAGGAACTAGAACGTTCAAGGTGAAATCCTCAACAAAGAAGGTGGAATAAAGGACTGCTAAGTTGCGTCAAACAGTAAGATCCAAATTTAGCGACGCAAAGAAGAATAAATCATGGGAAGAATATAAAAATTCCCTAACACTGTTCGAGGTGCGTTCAAAAGAAAGGTGACTTTTCACATTTCGCGGGCAACGTATTTTCGGTTATCGATTTTTTTGTTTTGTTGTGTTGGTACACTCTTCCCAAACATCTGTACCAAATTTCAAGTGAATGGCATTTTTTGTTTGGTTGTGATAGGCGTAAAGGTTATAAGTGTTATGCGTGCTCGGCGATTTTTTGCTATCGAAAAATATGGATCAACGGATAAAATTAATTAATTAATAAAATTAAGTGCTCCGTAACACTTGAACTGTTGACAGTAGCATACGGTGAAACTGTTCTGAGTAAAAAAATGTTTACAACAGGTACAAACTCTTCCAAGATGGCCGGGAAGATTCCAATGACGAGCCACGCTCTGGACTCCCAAGCACGTCAACAACTGATGAAAACGTTCAAGCAGTGAAGAAAATTGTTTTGGAAAATCGTCGAATCACTGTCAGAGAAGTTGCTGAGGATGTCGGTATATCGCTTGGCTCGTGCGCATGAAATTTTTTCTAACGTTTTGGGCAAAGTTTGTTCCGAAATTGCTAAATTTTGACCAAAAGAACCGTCGCATGAGCATCGCTCAAGAGCTTTTGAATGACGTCAACGTCGACCCAGATTTACTCAAAAGGGTCATAACTGGTGACGAATCGTGGACGTCATATGAGTTATGATATCGAAACCAAAGCCCAATCGTCCCAATGGAAGCGGCCGAGAAGAGGCCAAGACGAAAAAAAGCACGCCGAAGTTCGATCAAATGTCAAAGTTTTGCTCACAGTTTTCTTCGATTACCATAGCGTGGTGCATCAGGAGTTCTTACCATATGGTCGTACGGTCAATAAACAGTATTATCTGGAAGATATACGCCGATTGCGAGAAGCAATACGAAGAAACCGTCCAGAATCGTGGAAAAACAATTCATGGCTTTTGCATCACGATAATGCCCCTGATCACTCATATTTGCATGTGAGAGTTTTTTTGTCCAAAACCAACACCACAATCATGCCTCAGCCACCATATTCACCGGATTTGGGCCCTTGTGACTTTTTCTTGTTCCCAAAACTAAAGAGACCTATGAAAGGAAGGAGACTTGCAACGATTGAAGAGATAAAAACTGCATCGCTGGAAGAGCTCAAGGCTATACCGAAAAGTGCTTATGAGAAGTGCTTTGAGGATTGGAATAACCGTTGGCCTTTGAAGGGGACAACAAAAGTATTGATGAATAAATAAATATATTTTCTTAAAAATACAAAGTCACCTTTCTTTTTGAACACACCTCGTATATGAAATTTAAACACAAGTTTTATCTAACTATATCTTTTCAAAGTTTTTCAATAGTTTCGTTTACCTTAACCACTATTTTGTACTACTCTTTCAACTTTGAAAGTAAAGCAAAAATTTATTTACCTGCTTTATTAAATTTATTCTCCCCACTTTGGCTGTAGACTAGTAAAAGTGCAGAAACCCAACTCCAAAAATGATGTCAAGGTTATAAGAAGAACAACACGTTGTAGATACATCTAATAATAAAGGGTTGTTTGTTTTACTTGACAATAAAATAAAGCCCACTTGTGACATTTTTATAAATAAAGACAAATTGCTGTTGAGACAAATGCAAATTTTTGTTCTATGTTCGGGTAGTTTAAATGTAAAATAATCATCCGTATATAGGTATGCAACCTTTCCTTTTATAATGAAATATTACGTATCAACTGAAAAGCATTTAATGTACTTTAATTTTTACCTGTTACAAGTTTTCAGATTGCAGGCTTAACATTTGAATATATTTTCCTAAATATTTCTGAAATAACTTATATTGCAGTGAAAAGTATTTTTAAATATAATTCGCCTGGATTCATTTTATAAGCGTAACGATGTCTTTGCAAAACTTAAAATTATTTAAGTTGTTCAAAAACTCCAAAAGCTCGAATGAGTTCGATTCGGAAATCAGAAGGGAACTCAATGTTGAGGAAGCAAATATTGAAAAGCTTGATAACTTAAGGAAAGACTTAATCGAATTTACTACAAAATAAAAAAAGTGGATAGATGCCAATTAGTGCCGAGAGAAATTTATTAAGAGATACGAACACTGGTTTAAGGGAGTTACTCTTAAAGAAAACTCCTCAGAAGAACCCCAAACGTCTACGCACCGAAACAGAGGAAGACATACCAAATGTTTGGACGAGTGCTGTTCTCGAAAGAGAAAACTTGCCGATGCCACTGCCGATATAGCCACGGATCATCTATCGGATGCTCTATCATTAAAGTGCAGGAAGGATGATGAAAATATAAGGTCGCATATAACAAAAGCGGTTGCTGATGCAAGCCCTTTGCGACTTAAAAGGATAAAGAAAAGCATCCCCACACCACTAAATTCTCTACCTGTATAGCGCTGAAGAGGCTTTGGCATTGCTTATGGAGTTGAATCTGTCCAAAGGAAAATATATATTTTATTGCGGGACTCGCTAATTCGTCACATTGTCAATATTCTTCCTGGATACAACAAAATTGGATGGGCTAAACTGAGCGCAGAACCATAATCAACGATAGTGACGGAAGTCTCAGCAGAGGTCAAACTTCAAGACCTCATGGATCATACTGCAAAACGCCTCATTGAAAGCTTTTCTGAAAATCAGATGGAGACTCTTTCAGAAAACCTTACATTATTTAGCAAACGGGGCTGCGTTGGATCTTCTGGCCAAAGTGCTTACAAGCAAAGAATAGCCATAGATGATGAAGGTATTACAGATGCCAACATGTTCATGGCGTCTGTTGTCCCCCTACGAGTAAAAAGAGAAACACTGGAACATTGGAAAAATCCGTGCCTTTCATCTGTTCATTATTGTCGCCTGATATTGTTTAAATACGCCAAAGAATCTTCGGAATTAATCTGGTCTGCAGTAACCGACAATAGGAAGCAGATTTATGATATAAGGCCTGCATTAATTCAAATCAAGGAAGGAACAACCATTGCTGTGAAATATGAATTTTTTCTAACAATGGTAGACGGCAAAGTTCTTAACGAGCTGACAAACACAAAATCTACTTTGACATGTGCTTTCTGTAAAAAACACAAATGGACTTTCAAAAGTTGGATAATTCTTTTATCGAAGAAGAAAATCTGGAATTTGGTATTTCTCCCTTGCATGCCAAAATTAGATGCATGGAGTTTATTTTAAAACTTGCATATACTCTTCCGCAAGTCCATGATTCATATAAGGACAACACTCCAGATAAAGAAAAACAAAGTTTCAGGAAAAAAAATTACAAGACTATTTTATATAAGAAACTTGGACTGAAAGTCGACTGCCCCAAATATGGATATGGTAATACAACTGATGGAAACTCATCCCGCAATTTCTTTGAAGAACACAAAACTACATCAGAAATAAATGGAGTGGATGAAGATATTATCAAAAGATTGGGATTATTTTGAAGTATTCTAAACTGTAAGCAAAAGATTAACGGCAGCAAATTTGGTGAATATGCGACTAATACTGCAGAGCTGCTAATGGAAAAATATCCGGGAAAGAAACTAACTCCCACACTTCACAAAATTTTGGCACATGGCCAATCTATAATAGAATATCATTGCTTACCCATTGGGGAGATATCAGAAGAAGCCCAGGAATCAAGAAACAAGGATTATAAATTTTCAAATTATAAGAACACAAATTATAAGATTACAGAGCCATAAATACTTGTAAAATATCAAGATCAAGGGAAAACCAGGACCTTTTTAATATGTTGGCAGCTTCTTTCAGATCCACTGGTTGCATCCCTTAGATCCAACACAGAATTGCCAAGTAGCTAATCAAAAGAAATGTTAAGTCTTTTAGATATCCCCTCAAATGTAAATTTGGATAAAGATTTAACAAAATCTACTGATATATGAAAAAAAATATATCATCAAAATTTTTTTCATAGATTTAGCAAATATGGCACAGGCAACAAAATCCAACTTCAACAATATATTGGGAAACTCTCAGATAGCGTTTCACCATATATGAATACTTTTAAAGCCTTAAGATTTTTCTTTCAGTTGCAATTTAATTCATAAAAATTTCTCAATTTGTTTCGTAGATATGATTTTTGCAACAGTATTCAACTTCCGTCCCACTGTGCGACATTGCTAAATAACAGGGACGAAGTTGATGGTGCATGACATCGGCTCAGTCAGACTTACTCAGCAAGAGCCGAGGTCATACACCATCAAGTTCGTGCTTGCTTAGGGTTACCAGATGGTCCAAGTAAAAAAAAAACTGACATTTCACCATTTCATAAACGAGGCACGACAAAAAATATTCAGAAAAATTGCGAACATACAAATTTATTATTAATTTTTTTTTAATTTTTTTATACTCTTGGGACATGAAAATATTATTTTAAGCCATCAAAAAATTTAAAAATGAGCTTTTGATTTCGTACTCTGCTGCACTTTTGTGGAAAATATTGTAAGTATATATACTTCGTAAAAGATATGAAAATATTTATGACAGAAAACACCCAAATAATAAGCCCATAGATTCAAAATTAGTATTAATAGTTACGTTTACGGCGGTTGCCAATTTGTAGACAAAAAACAGCTGTTTCAATTATGACCGTTTTTGCTTTAAACAAAAATACGACAACAAAACTAAACAGAATTTTAAAATACCAGAACATACCATAAACACAACGAAATATACCAAAAATGCTCTACAGCCACACTGTTTTGCAAAGTAGGTGTCAGTTATTACTTGGAAGTATTTAGGACTGCTGCGCAAAGGAAAAAGAAATGTTATGCGAGGGATTTTGAACAAATAATAAATCCGAAAAATATAAGAAGCTTAAAAATGAAATTTAGAGACTCTTTTTCAATGTTTGGATGCAAAAAACAAAAAATTTGTCGCATTATGCCTCGGCTACTGCGAAAGTAACAAATACGGTCTCACTGTCAGTAATAATACTATGTAATATACAATAGAATTTGCGATTATTGTCGAAGCCAATACGGTCACACTGACACGCACTTGCACAATTAGCAGCTAAATTATAATAAAACCTCGTGTTTTTGGCTTGAATTTGTTTGTGCTCAATTGTATCGCATTGCAGTGTATCCTTTAAAGTGTTTTATAATAGTCGCAGGAGCTTTAGGAGATCAACGCTTTGCGCATAGATTGCAGTTTGCAAAGATGGCGTAAGTATTACTCAAACACCAAGTGTCATACAAATAAAAATATGCACATTTTTTTTGGACAGCTATGCTTGGGCCTTGTTAGCACTGACCATAGGCATTGGACTTATCGCATTGTCATCCATTTGGCAAAACCTTGTCCATTATATGTGCCTATTGGGTAAGGCCAGGGGACATTGGCAAATACTGCCCTATAAGGAGGCACCCCAATCACCGCTTTGTGAGACAAGATTGCGACTAGTTAAACGCAAACTAATGCTGATCGATATGGATGAGACTTTGGTGCACTGCCTTAGAACGCATGCAGATTCCAACGAGGTGCTCTTTACCGTGCCAGCCGATATAATCTATGTTCACAATCGTGGTCATAAGTATCGTGTGTATAAGCGTCCACACGTCGACTACTTTCTCGAGACGATCAGTAAATGGTATGACATAGCCATCTATACCGCTGCCCCAAAATCTCATGCAGACGCTATACTCGATAAACTGGACCGTGGACGCAATCTTCTTCGTCAACGCTATTATAGTCAGGATTGTATAACTTTAGTTGATATGATTAGCAAGTTCATTGGCATCATTCGTTTGGATCTGGCCAACACTTTCTTACTGGATAACTCGGCCTATCAGTGTGCGCTCAATCCGGTCAACTCCATACTCATAAAAGACTTTCTGGGCGATCCGAAGGACTCGGAGTTACAAAATATGCTCATATTTTTGGATTGCTTGCGTTATGTATCAGATGTGCGTAGCGTGCTGGGAAAAAGTAAATTTAATGAAAATATTGCTGATACACTTGCTGAATACTTGGCGTATGATAAAGACGACTAGTTGCTGTGGGTGTGGCATTGACGTAAAGTTGCCATAAGTTTTTGGTTAAGAAAATTTCCAATTTCGAAATAAAATTTTATTCTTTATGGATTATCCAAGATAATGCCTTAAAAACTGGTCTTACGCTTTTTCAATATCAATGAAATTCTTTATTCCTGTGAAAGTACATTTGATGCCATTATGTATGGAACTCGATTTCGACGCTGAACCCAATTTTCGACGGTTTTCAAGCATAAATCGGCCGATAATGCTGCAATTTCACGTTCGATATTCGTACGACGTTCATCAATCGTCGCGGGCTGGTTGGCATAGACCATAGATTTGGCGTAGCCCCACAGGAAATAGTCTAACCATTTGACCATTTCGCGAGATAACACGTTCACCAAACTTGGTTTTCAATAAATCGAATGTGACATTCGCTGTGTGGCTTGTGGCGCCGTCATGTTGAAACCACATATTGTCCAAGTCCTCATCAATTCGGGCCAAAAATATTCGGTTATCATTGAGCGGTAGCGATTCCCATTCACAGTAACGTGCCGGTCTTGATCATCATGAAAGAAGTACGTCCCAATGACGCCGCCGGCCCATAAGCCGCACCAAACCGTAATTTTTTCGGGATGCTTTGGTGACTCATGGAGTACGTGTGAATTGCTGCCTGACCAATAACGCATATTTTGCTTATTGACGAAGCCATTCAGCGAGAAATGAGCCTCATCGCTGAAGATGATTTTTCGATGAAAATCCGGATAATTTTCAAGTTATTGCTCAGCCCAATTCACGAACATACAGAAGACGCTTCTGGTGGTCAAGCGGTTTCAGTTCTTGCGTCAATTTGATCTTGTAAGGATGTAGGCCAAGATCTTTTCGCAAAATTTGCCACAACGACGTCACAGAGATGCCCAACGCTTGAGAACGGCGTGTAAGACTCTGATTAGGGTTTTCCTCAATTGATGCGCTAGCGGCAGCAATATTCTCGACATTACGGGCACTTTTTTGTCTCACTGGAACGGGAGCATTTTGTACTGTGCCTGTGGATTCAAATTTTTCCACTAGACGCTTGTTTGTGGATTTGGCAGGACAATTATGACGACCATAAATTGGACGTAGCGCTTTTAAAGTAGGGCCACTGACTCCGAATTTCGGTAGTAAATTTTAATAATTTCGACTCGTTGTTGGATCGTTAACTTTCCATAATGAAATGGCAAACCTTACTGAAGAGAAATGCCAAGAGAATGGGGGGAAAAAAATATGGCGTCGTTTGATGTCCCTATCGGTCTACTTTTGTAGCGTCCCTATTGAAAAACCTGATATAATATAATATAAGAGCATAATAATACGCTTGTTTATAAGTTAATTAATAGCATTAGGCTCCATCTATACAGTACTAAAGAAATCTTAAATCTGGTAAACCTCGATACGCCATCTTTCCAAATAGATGGTATAGATGGCCAGCGACGACTGATGAACTTCGTATGAACATCGCACGTGAAATTGCAGCATTATCGGCCGATTTATGCTTGAAAACCGTCGAAAATTGGGTAGCGTCGAAATCGAGTTCAATACATAATGGCATCAAATGTCCGTTCACGGCAATAAAGAATTTCATTGATATCCAAAACCGCTTTTTAAGCGTTCTTATTGAACAAGAGTAAGACCAGTTTTTTAGGCATAGTCTTGGACAAGCCATAAAAAATAGCATTTTATTTCGAAATTGGAAATTTTCTTAACCAAAAACTTATGGCAACTTTACGTAAATGCCACACCCACAGCAACTAGTCGTCTTTATCATACACCAAGTATTCAGCAATTGTATCAGCAATATTTGCATTAAATTTACTTTTTCCCAGCACGCTACGCACATCTGATACATAACGCAAGCAATCCAAAATTATGAGCATATTTTATAACTCCGAGTCCTTCGGATCGCCCAGAAAGTCTTTTATGAGTATGGAGTTGACCGGATTGAGCGCACACTGATAGGCCGAGTTATCCAGTAAGAAAGTGTTGGCCAGATCCAAACGAATGATGCCAATGAACTTGCTAATCATATCGACTAAAGTTATACAATCCTGACGATAAAAGCGTTGTCGAAGAAGATTGCGTCCACGGTCCAGTTTATCGAGTATAGCGTCTGCATGAGTTTTTGGGGCAGCGGTATAGATGGCTATGTCATACCATTTACTGATTGTCTCGAGAAAGTAGTCGACGTGTGGACGCTTATACACACGATACTTATGACCACGATTGTGAACATAGATTATATCGGCTGGCACGCTAAAGAGCACCTCGTTGGAATCTGCATGCGATCTAAGGCAGTGCACCAAAGTCTCATCCATATCGATCAGCATTAGTTTGCGTTTAACTAGTCGCAATCTTGTCTCACAAAGCGGTGATTGGGGTGCCTCCTTATAGGGCAGTATTTGCCAATGTCCCCTGGCCTTACCCAATAGGCACATATAATGGACAAGGTTTTGCCAAATGGATGACAATGCGATAAGTCCAATGCCTATGGTCAGTGCTAACAAGGCCCAAGCATAGCTGTCCAAAAAAATGTGCATATTTTTATTTGTATGACACTTGGTGTTTGAGTAATACTTACGCCATCTTTGCAAACTGCAATCTATGCGCAAAGCGTTGATCTCCTAAAGCTCCTGCGATTACAATAAAACACTTTAAGGATACACTGCAATGTGATACAATTGAGCACACACAAATTAGAGATTGTTTGAAAGTTTAAATGTGGTTTTATTACAATTTGGCTGCTAGTTGTGCAAGTGCGTGTCAGTGTGACCATATTTGCTTGACCAATAATCGCAAAATCGTGTGTGCAGTACATGGTATTATTGCTGACAGTGCGACCGTATTTATTTCTTTCTCAATGGCCGCGGCACTATGCGACAAGATTTATGTCTTTTGAACCAAACATTGAAAAGAGTTTCAATGTTAAATTTTGAATATTTTTCTGAATTATTATTTGTTCAAAATACAAGTCTCTCGCCTAACAATTTTATTCATTTTTCCTGTGCGCAGCAGTCTGGGCGCTATATGATACAGTCAACCGATTTCGGTCAAAATTGGCACAGTACTTTAATTCCTTAAAAAAAATCTGAATGCCGAATTTAGTTCAAATATCTTTACAAACAAACGAAACACAACGAATTTTGTATAAAAAAGTTTTTTTGGACCGATTCGTCTTATGGGAGCTATATGATATAGTCTACCGATTTAAATAAAATTTGTTGCAATGCATAAGACCAATAAAAAACTGAAAAGTGCCAAATTTAATTCCAATATCTTCACAAAGAAACGAAACACAACATATTTTGTTCAAAATTAGATTTTTTGGAAGATCAGCCCTATGGGAGCTATATGATATAGTCACTCGTTTTTTTTCAAATTTGGTACAATGCTTGGGTACTCCAAAAAACTTCTGAATGCCAAATCTGGTTACGATATCTTTATTAAAAAATTATATATAGCGATTTTTTTTGTTTTTTTATTTGTATAAAATAAGTATTTTTGGCCGATCGGTCCAATGGCAGCTTTATAACCTGCTGATTTTGATCAAATTTGGTACAGAGTTTGGGAATTATAAAAAATTTCGAACGCTCAATTTGGTTGCGATATCTTCATAAACAAACGAATTACTGATCTTAACCTTTTGTTTTTTTCGAGATCGTCCGAAACACCCCTATGGGAGCTATATAGCTTAGCCCCGGTATAAAAAAAATAAAATAAACTTTTCTCCTATGGTATAATATGGGATGTAATGTGAAAGTTTGGTTATTGTAGATGTTACCATCTCTGAGATTTAGGCATTCAAACAGACGGACGGACATGGGTATATCGACTTTGGGGTGTCTCCGACGACTCCTTCTCTATATTACATAAATTTTCGGCTTGCACAAACTTAGTATACCCTTTGTACCATACGGTATAGGGTATAAAAACATCGGCGAAAGTCATCCAAAGCTAACTTGAGTATTATCAGAAAAATAAATTAATATAGATAATACAGAACTAGAACAACCAAATTTGATATTAGGACATAATCAGATTGACTTAAATTTTTTTTTTTTGTTACGTCGTTTTCCGAAATTGTAGCTAAGTAATAAACTTCGTGAAATTAACAAAAATTTCGGTAAATACCAAATAGCATCACAATCGGACTATCAACAAGGGTTATAATCAGAACATATAATATAGTTATAGATATCAGAGCTTAATTCGACTCAATGACAAAAGCATTCATAATACTTTTACTGTGAATTGATTAAAAAGTTAAGGTCAGCAGAAGACCCAGCTTTCGATTTCCAGTCCAGTCTTGTTGTTTTTTGCTTTACGTATATTGCCTTTATTGTGACGTCACAGCGTATCTTAAAGTCACACGCGTCCGACGCAGCCTTATTTTTATTTATACGAAAAACATTTCTCGTATATATTTTTTTGTGCTTTTGGCTCTTTGACTGATACTGGGCACATTACTGGGCCATAGTCATTGTTCACTTTAAATCTTGACACTTGACTCACAAATTAAAATAAATGACTTCAAATATATTGTAAAAATTTTTCCGTTTTCTCTGTCCCGGTTGTTATTTTGTAGTAGTCTTGTTTCGTATTGTTGTCTGTTTTGCACCAAGATGAAGTGGCTGAAAAGTCAGCTGACTTTAAGTAGACTATTACTTTCAACGAGAGTCCTGACATCTCATTGCTGAATATTTAACTTTTTTTGCCAACGACAAGTCAAGTGCTCCATAGCAATTGTAAATTTTTGGGTTTACCCGAAATTTAATTAGGCAACAGTTGACTGTTGGATTGCCTTAAAAACAAGTTTATAAAAATTCATAATTTTAAGTTGAGTAATGATGCAAAAACGCGTCAACATTATGGCCATGGCCAACGTCTGCTCAAGTTTTTAATAAATTAGCCGCAATTTGTTACGCAAATGAATAGAAAACAACAAAATAAAAGTTTCTTAACAAAATACAATATAAAAATATGCATTTCACCACGAAAAGCAATTATTTTGGCACGCGAGCTAAAACATTTTGTTGTGGGCGGCAACCCTGACCAACGAAAAAGGCGTGTACAACATGTACCCGAAAAATATATAAAATTTATATTAATATTGCCATTATGACTATGAAGGCCACTTTCCATTAATTAAGAACACTGAACACTCTGAATGTGCCCAACTTTATGTAAAATTGTTGACAGTTGGGAGCAGTTGGCGGCGACAACAACAACGACAACCACTACAACAATAACAACGAGGAAACAATCGATAACAAGCAGCAGTCAGTCCAAGAGCTGAAGCTGTATTCGAATCCGTGTGCTGAGCAAACGTCATTATCCTGGCGCCTTTGTGCCGCGCTCTTGCCCAGCATCCTTACCACCTCTCTCTGGTCGCTCATTGAGTGGTCTCCGTAATTATATTTACCGTTAATTCCACAGCTTTAATCTTTATTTGGTGCAAAGGATGCGAACAAAAGCAGAAAGAGATGAAGCGACAGACAAAGAGAGCGAGGGAGCTGCGTTGGTATCGATACCAAAGCAAACAGCAAACATGCAACAAAGGCTACTCCAAGTTAACCCCCCTGATCAGCTCCATTACCATGCACAAAGTGTTAAAATAAGGTTAAAGCGGTTCCACTCCATCCATCCATTGTAGCCTTAGTAATGGATAACGCCCCGACTCCGACATTTGCATTGCGTTCGATTACGCATTTTGTTTGCATTTAGTTGCAGTTGTTTAGCTTAGTTTGTATCCATTCCGGTATTTCATCTACGATTACTTTGCTACTTTGAATGAATATAAATCGAAAGAAGCAAATGTAAAGTTCATTCGATTGATTTGTATAATACGTGTAGAGAGAGAGAGGGAGAGAGTCAGTCAATGAAAACATACTCTATAAAGCTTTCAATTTAAATAAAAATCACTGCAAATTAAGCAAAGTACATTTCGGTTTTAAATGATTTATCCCATGAACACGAAAGCAATTTGAGGAAACATGGATTAAAGCTGCTCCGCACAACAAGTGTGCCAATAGTAATAACATTTGCCACTGACATAGATAGCTTTTTGTAATGGGAAAGGAGCGAACATTGCTTTTTGTGTATTCCTGCAGTGATGCTAGAATTTGGGGGATTTCAAACTAAGTGGGGGAAACATCGTCTCTATGCATTTCACAAGTTCATTTATAATGCTCTTGAACTTTTAAGTACTCTCTAGTCTTAGTTTTTATTTTATTTTTTTGCATCACTAGATAGTTGCTGGCGAAAGATATGAGGTCCTTGATAAAACATTTTATTTGAAAAAAAATATGTTAAACCAGGTATTGGTTATGCATCTGAAGTAGGGGTAGCTTTGTAAACCCATCCACAAATCTCCGCTGTTTGGAAACAACGTAACTTCAAGCATAGTCGTATACATTAATAAAATTTTGTATAATTTTTCAAATCCTTAAAGTTAGTTATAGATCCTGTGGCAACATTTTATAATCTTCCCTGTGGGCTTAAACAAAAATAAATTATTTATTAAAAATACTTTTGACAGAATGGTCTGTACGTATTTAAAAAAAACAAAATATATATTTGAGAACATGAGGTGCATTCCTCAGTGGTAAGGTTCAAAGATTTTTTGAGAAAATGTTTATGCCCAAATAGTTGTAAAAGGAACATACTGTCAGCCACGAACCTACTGTAGTACTAATAAACAAAAAATGCTAACCTTCTCTTAAAACAAAACCCTCTCATCTAGAAACTTTACTTGGTACTATAAAAAATATTTTTATACCAAATTTAAGCAAAATTACAATTTAAGTAAGGTAAGGCTCCAATACATGAGTGAGAGTTTTAATCTTAAACATCGATAATATATATGTATAAAAGAAACTTATGTTTTACGCGTTACGTGTGTTCTCATGAACGCGCCGATGAATATCAAATCTGATTATTGCATTTGTTAAAGGTTATCAATATGGAGGTTTTAAGCCTATTTCGATGTGTTTGTGTGTATTGATTCGTGAGATATACGCATTTTTGTGAATATCGGTTTTTATGTGTATATCAATTCTGCCATATAAAAACTGGCATTGTTGAATCAATGTGTGAGGTCCAACATCATTTCAATCATTGAGAACAGTGAAGGGCGTATTGTATGCAACGTATCGAGAGGCATGTCAAAAATTGAATTTGTTGGAAAATGATTTACACTGGGATCAAACTTTTGCAGATGCTGCTACTACTGCTCATCCATGTCAAATACGTGTTCTATTTGCGATTATTTTGGCAACATGTGCTCCATCAAATCCACCTGAATTGTGGATAAAATATCAAGATTATTTATCAGATGATATTTTGTTTCGAGTGCGTCCAGCAAAACGTAATCTAGTGATGCAATTAACGCCGGAAGTTTACAATGAAGTTTTAATTCATATTGAAGATCTATGCTTGGCGATGGCTGATAAAGCATTAGGACAATTGGGAATACCGTCTCCTAATTGATCATGGCATGATGTATGTCAATAGGAAGAAATTCAACGAATCAAATTAATTATCAATCTAATCTTACTGCCCAGGAACGTGAAGATCGCATTGAACGTGAAAGAATTCGGATAAGACAGACCTGTGATATTCGACTAATAATGGTACAAGTTTGAATTGAGCTGCAAACTCAGCTAAAAATCTTATATTTTTCCAGATAAGCTATCTAGAGAATCTTACGATGTTTATTCGCTTTAAGAGTATTCAAAAAGTTAGGGCAGGACAACGTGTGCCGGGCTTACTAGTTTCATAATAAATACTTATTTTATTTAAATATTATTATTTACTTATTCATGTTTCAAATTCCAGGAATAAAATGTTGTTAGTTCCAATTAGTTTACGGAGCTTTGGTCTTATAAATTAAATTTAATTATTAATGAAGATGCATAACAATAAACTAAAAACTACTAAATACTAAAATTTTTTTAACTTTCTCAATTGCAAAAAAATATGTACACTCTTAAAAAAATTGTAGTATACGTACTACCATTTATTAAAAATTAAAAGCTTTAAGCTGTACATACAACCATAACAAAGTTATTTAAAACTAATCTATACCCTGTCCATACATAAAGACATAATGGGCGTATATAATTTTTGTTTATGGTTGTAATTCGCAATTGTAAAGATGCCGAAAGCAAAAAATTTGTATTTCAGAGCTTTCAAAAACGAATCCGAATGAAATTGATCGTTTTGGTTTTTGTTTTCGTCGATTACTACTAATTCTGTTTTATCACTCTAGATACGTTTCTTTTTATAACTTTAATTTTTAATGCTATATTAAAGACGAAATACTTCCATGCTTAATGAAAGATTAAAATAGTCGAAAGAAATTAAAGATTTTTTTCAAAATTTCCAAAATTTTTGCAGTAATACTCTTTGTCCCGCAGATAGCCAGGATTCTATGTCAAAACTAAATTTAGTATTTAACATAGGTATGAAATCAGAAACATTAGCCAACTAGAAAAATATTTGACTTCATACAAAACTAAATCCCATAGAAACGCATGCTATGTGCGTTTAGGAATGTGAAAATTTTAAATTCTATATTTTCGTCTTGTTTTGAGAACTTTTTTCCATTTTTAATGCATAGACCTTAAAGCACGTTTTGGTATTTAAATTTTAATTATGTAAAATTAACACTCAAAATCAAAATAGGCCTCGGAAAGGCCCAAATGGGAATAAGAAAATTTGTTTTAATAATATATGTGTCGACTAAGAATCGAAGCTTGGACTCGAAACGGCTTAAAATTTTGGAGTGCAGAACTCTCCTCTCTCTCAGAGAAGAGTCTGAAGTTAGTACATTTTTGATATATTGTAACAAGATATGTAAGATATTAGTCTGGATAATATTGGCTAAGTGATGTCTCGCCCACGGCGCCAACGCTCTCCACATATGACAGATCCTTTTTTATTTACTCAAGTTGATGTTGTGCCCAGGGAATCGGGGACACGAGGACTGAAATCTTTATTTCATAATTAATTTACATATAATTTCATTTTATCAAACATTTTGTTTTACTTACACTTGTGATTTGCCTGCGCCTCGATGCGGTTTTGACCTCCCTCAATTGAGTTCTCTCACTGAATTGAGGCGGCCAAACGCTTGACTGCTTAAGCTATTGCAGTAGCTGCTACAGTCCAGCATGGGGCTGGCTCAAGTCGCATTTCGTGCAGGTGCGAGCGAGACAAACACACAGTGCATAAGATCCGTTACTGAAATTGCCAATGACAAGCAACCCAGTAGGAATTATTGGAACAGTCGGCGCGTTGCGGAATATTACTCTTTAGGGACGCAACAGTATTCATGTGGTGTATGGGGTACAGTAAAAGGTTACCCACTGCGGATCCACACTAGCTTCCAGTAAACTTATCCCAAAGTGGAACAAATTGGTTGTCATTTCTTTGTAAATTCTGAAATATATACACATCGAATTGAAAAAGCCCCAAGACCAAATTTTATGTACCTATCGAAATTCTGCTTTTAAGGAAAAAGTTGGTGCTTCGCCTTTTTTCCAAATTCGGCTCATATGCCAGTTTAACTGACTTCACTCAATCGATTTCTATAAGATCGAATTTTTATTAATTTACCACTTCGAAGTTTCTCCTTTTTTGATCATCAATTTCTTTAAATGTGGCTGGCGTGACGCCTACTTTTGAACCCCACGATTGGCTATCTAATTTATTATAAATACAAAAATATCTTTTAAATTTGTTTAACTCTCATTTCATGTTCTACAATTCCAAAAAAAAAAAACAATAAATTTCCATATAAATTATATAAAATAAGATGATATAGAGCAATACTGTTCAATTTTGTAGCTGCCCTGCTGCATACCAATGTAACTAAACCAAAGAATTTCAGGCATTTCGCCAAACTGCTGATGCAGAACGAAAGGAAGTACAATTGAAGGATAAAATCTGGGCCATAGATAAAAGGCAATCATATTGCAAAGACATTGACATACTAAAAGCGACTCAGACGATGCATGAATTGTAAATACTTATTCTATGTACAAGAAACTTGCGTTTGTTTCAATTTTAGTTTGTCTTTCAGCACATAAACAGATACAGTATATAAACCAGTGACGTAGATAGATAGCTCTTTGCGATGGGGCAAGCTATAAGACTTTAAACTTTGGTATTTTTATTTTTCAAGCATTTTTTTATTTATCAAGCTGAATAATTTAAATGTTTCCGCCGAATTTGGATGAGTAAGTTGGTTTAAATGGTACAGCAAAAAACTTCCGATGATGATGATGACTTCCTGACATATAAAATCAAGGGCGTGTGCCGCTTTTTGCAAAGGGGGAGTGTAAAACAAAAAAAAAAAAAAAATGCAATTTATGAAGTCGCCATAATATACAGAGCATTGAAATAATGAACAATTTTATTCAAATACAAATTATACAAAAACCTTTAAAGAATTCAAAGTACTCCTAGTTCGGCTTTTACACGGTAGATATATATTAGGAAAAAAATGTAAAAACTTTTTATTTGTTAAAACATCACAATAAAACTGTCCAGCTTATTATTTTGCATAATTATTCAAATTTCAACCAAAATTTAATAATTAGCATAAATATAGTATGTTTATGTAATACTATTATTATTATACCATTGTAAAAATATATTTTTCTCAGAAACTTTATCTGAAATCAATTTATTTTTTCAACAGAAATTGGAGCCAAGTAGCAATTAACACACAAAACCAAATAATATTTTTCGAATAACTTGGATTATTTTACTATTGAAATTCGGAGCAATGAAATTTATAGGTTTGCATAAAAAAAAACTAAATTTAAATAACAATTTTTGAGAAAAGGTTTATTGAAGTTTTTAGATGCACACATATATTCCAACCAAGGCCACTCCTCCCTGGTTGGTACAGGTGTTACAAGGACTAGCGGGCTCGATAAAGGTAGAACTGCTTTTTGACTCCCGGACCACTGCAGTGTTTTTCATGCAGAGGTCACTGCAATACGGAGGCTTTTATAACAATAAGAAACCTACAAGTTCGAAATAAGAACATTTTTATCTACTCGGACAGCCAAGCGGCTATTAAGTGCCTAGTTTCGATGACTTCGTGAATGAAGTCTGTGAATAACTGCCGCTTGTCTCTAGGGGAGATGGCTGAGCAGTTTTCAATTCACCTCATGTGGGTCCCAGAACATAGGGACTTCGAGGGCAAGTGTATTGCGGATGACTGGCTAGACAAGGAACTACCAACATCCTCCATCAAGACAAGGAGGCCTGGGTATACCCATGGCCAGCTGTAAACTGAGAATACGAAATTTTTTCGCTCTCTGTGCAAATAAAACGTGGAATCGGACATCGAACACGTGTAGAATCTCGCGGCAAGCTTGGCCGACATACTGCAGCAAAAGAACCAAAAAACTTTGCTGTCTGGAATAGAGCCAAGTCCTCAGCTTTCTGAACAGAGTCCAAAATGCCCTTTAAGGTTTATTCAGGCAGCCTGATGGCTTCCTTAGCTATTATAGGGGACCTCTCAAGTGGGGAAGAATGGTAAAATAGCTCGTGTAGCATTATCGCAACGAGCCAATCCTTAGGCCTAAGTGAGTTGGGACGTCAGCCCCAACTGCCACCCGAGCCTAACCTAACCTTACCTAAATGCACACGTCACAAATTTTGGGGTCAGTACAAGCGGCAAATTAATTTTATAATGTCAAAATAAAGCGTGTTTTTTAGAGGTACACAAGTATAAGGCATAATAAAAAAATGGCGGACGTAAAGTCGGGCGCGGACGACTTTAGGATACCCTGTACCACTAGCTTGTAATAAAGTCCGATTTCTTCACAAAAAACCAAAAACAGAAGAATTTTTAAGCAAAAATTTTTTTTGACCGATCGTTCCTATGGGAGCTATATGATATAGTCAACCGATTTCAATAAAATTTGACACAGTGCTTAAATATCTTAAAAAAGATATGAATGCCAAATTTATTTCAAATATCTATACAAACAAACAAAACACATCGAATTTTGTATAAAAAATGTGTTTTTGGACCGATTGGTCCTATGGGAGCTATATGATCTAGTCAAACGATTTGGATTAAATTTGGTACAGTACTTAGGAACTATAAAATACTCACGAATGTCAAATTTGGTCCCAATATCTTAACAAACAAACGAAACACAACAAATTTTGTTAAAAAATCGATTTTTTGGAAGATCGGACCTATGGGAGCTATATGATATAGTCAACCGATTTTGTTCAAATTTGGCACATTGCTTAAGTGGTCTAAAAAATTTCCAAACGCCAAATCTGGTTAGGATATCTTTATTAAAAAACGAAATATAGCGAATTTTTCTTTAAAAAAGTTATTTTGGCCGATCGGTCCTATGGGAGCGATATGATATAGTCAACCGATTTCGATCAAATTTGGTACAGTGATTGGGAACTATAAAAAACTTTCGAATACCAAATTTGGTTACGATATCTTCATAAACAAACGAATTATTCATCTAAAACGCTTTTTTTTGTCGAGGTCGTCTCAAACACCCCCATGGGAGCTATATAATTTATCCCCGATATCAAAAAAATAAAATAAACTTGCCTCCTATGGAATAATATGGGATCTAATGTGAAAGTTTGGTAACTCTAGCTCTTACCATCTCTGAGATCTAGGCGTTCACACGGACGGACAGACGGACGGACAGACGGACAGACGGACATGGGTATATCGACTTCTCTATTCACCCTGATCATATTTTAGGTAACTTTGGGGTGTCTCCGACGTCTCCTTCTATATGTTACATACATTTTCGGCTTGCACAAACTTAATATACCCTTAGTACCATACGGTACAGGGTATAAAAAGAATTATATTTTTAACATCAATGAAACGTGCTATTAATGCTTAATATTATTTCGGCCATGTAGTCTGCCAATGCTGGCGAGTACAAGGAGCAGTCTGGAATACCAATGACCATCACATGGACCAATGACTCCGCCAGTCCATAAAGCGCACCAAACATTATTTTTCTGTGAATGCAATGATGTTTCGACAAAATCCTTTGGATTCCCCATACTCCAAATGCGAAAACTCTGCTTATTTACATATCCATTCAGCCAAAAATGGGCCGAAAATCGGAGAACAAAACTTGGAATTTTAAGTTTTATTTAAAGCTTGACAAACGAAACCATTATTTTGATAAACAATTTCAATTATTTGAAGGTGTTGCTCTATTGTAAATCTATCTAGCAACTATTTGCTGTTAAATGGGCTGTCGAATAAAGCAGTGTTGGTAACTTAAAGCTATGAGCCTCTAAAAAAAAACACCCCGTACTTAACATAACCTATGGCAGCGGTTGCTATGTGTTTCCGTTCGTATGGTCTACAGGTATAGTTTGTTGATTCAAGTCGAATTCATGTCGAAAAATCATGTATCACTAGAATAAAGTAGAGTCTTCATTTAAAGTTGTCTACAATCTTCAACATATTACAGCAAAAAGCTTATTTTTTATTGGTAGTAGCATTTATTTCCACTATTACTAAAAACTCTAAGCTTATAAAAGTTCTCCAGGCTTATGTTTATTATATTATTTTGACCAATGTAATGTTAATAATCCCCTTAATCCCCCTAACTGCGCTACAGACATATACCACCACCCCATATACTCCATAAATAATACCGCCCCCAGCATATTAACAGCTGTGAGTTGCAGTTAACCTTTTGTTTGTTTGTTGTTGTTGCTGTTGTTGTTTCCTTTCAGCAACATGTGTTGCCTTTGATCCTGAATTCATGAGCCAAGTCAGCTGATGCGGAGTGCCGAAAATGCGACATAAAGTATATTTTGATTATTTTGTGAGACAAAGTGGAACATTTTAAGTCCTTGCTTGAAATACAAGTGTTCGAGAGCCGTCATAATTTGCATTTCAAATTCACTTTTGTGGCGCCGCCGGATCTCGGGCACCGCTAACACTAAAGCAGCGCGTCCGCCCTCAACGGCTCACGCCCCGCTACCACTCCACAACCCAATGCGAATAAACCAAACGAGTGTCACATGGAACTGAGTGAAATACCGCAAATGGCGTGTAAACACAACAAAGAGGTAATAACAATGGCGGGCGCCTGCTGTGCCCTTTCCTGCCCCGGAGCACGCGGCTTAACAGAGGAGGATGTGGGCTACGGGTAGTATTCGCGCTTTCCGTAGAATTCCAGCCAGCAGCAGCCCTTTGCGTTGACATGGAGCAAAAGAAACAGGAACTGCCTGGTACCCGTACCCACACTTTGTAAACATTTTTATTTGTTTCTCCGTAAGCTGTGTCAATACACAATAAATTGAACTGTGGCAGAATTTATGTTGGCACTTTTGGTGGTAAAGGAGAGCAGGATGAGGAGGAGGAGTTGAAGACACTGTCAAAGCTTGGACCAATTGCATACTGTTCGCGAAGTTCTGTATCCTCCGGGGAATAAAAAGTTCAATAATATTTATTTGTAAGTTGCTCCTTTGATAAAAAGTCTATACGATTAGGTCTAACCATATATCACTGCAGTCGTATTGGGTCACACAGAGATATAATGCCAATGCTTAATTTTATTTTATTTATATTCCTTGGATAATACGGAGTGTTGTTGCGAACTCTGTCAGACTGAATTAGGAACTTTCACATATATCACATGCCCGAAAATACTAAGTTAATTTGGTAAGGCGTTGCCTTCCGGTCATTGACTGGTAATAAAATTTAATGAATAATCGCATGGAGTGCGAAGCATTGTAAGACGCGTGAACGACTACTCGAGAAAAACAAGGAACCATTTTACTAGTAGTTATTATACTCTGGGAATTTGAGATTTGTACAATATATGAACAGGCAGAAGGAGGCGTGACAGGGCAGGCGTTCTTACCAAGGCAGCAATGTTTGTCCATTCGTTCGTCTAAACACCTTTAGTCTCGGAGTCCACAAAAAGTTGCATTAAACTTTCCATTGTAGCCTCATGTTGGCCTGAGAAGCAGGCATATATTGAATGTTGTTCCCCATCTTCCATTACCCGCATACTGCCAAAATCAGGCCTATCCGGAATTCTTGTTCAAAGGGTCAACCTTTCAACTCTTACCCTTTAAAATGCTTCTCCAACTGGAATTTTAACAAAAGACTTTTCTAGGCTGATAATGAAGAATTAAGGATATACAAATTTTTCCACTCTTAGTCGCTGCTCCAGCATACTCCCCTTGTTGCTCCTGACTACTCCTCTCCAATTGGTTACAACATCTTTTACTGGATCTACAAGAAGAACAATTTCAACATTAATTTAAGAAAACGTAATTTTTGTTTAGGGGTTTTTTGCGGTAGAGGAATCTTTTTTATGATATTTTGCTCTAAGTGCTGCCCCTCTGGCGCCCTCGAATGATTTTTTTTTTGCTATATTTTTTTGAAGCTATGGTTTCTTTACTTTCTAGGAACCACTCATACTAAATGCACCATCTCAGGATTTTTAGAAAGCTTTTTACTTCAGAAAGTTAAGCGGATTGCAAAAACTACGGAGTCAGAATTGGCCGGAAAAAAATGAAAATTTTCAAGAGAAATTGTACAGTAAAAAATATTTGTCTTTCAGACTTAACACAAATGTTAGAGACGTCGAAGGAAAATATGTAGGGTACGAGTAGTAGTCAATAATGAATTTGGTGAGACTTAAAAGTAGCAAAAAACACAGTTTTTCGAAAAATAGCCGCAATATCTCAAAATCCTGACGTGATGGTCCAATTCGGATTTCCCGGACTCAGATTATACGCAGCAAATTAATTCGGAAATTACAGTTAGCTTTCCAACAACTGACATGACACCGGTATTTGTAGATCTGTCTTATCATAATATTTAAAACAGCTTTTTCGCTTTCAGACAATCTCGAAGACGCCAGAAGGCTGCTTCTATAAGGCATCCTTCGCGTTTACTTCCACCAGCTCCAACATACCTGGAAACTTTGAAATGGGACATCCTACCCCACTCGCCGTACTCTTCTGACAACCCCCTTCTGATTTTTACTTATTCCGATAGATGACGCATGACCTGGCCGAGCAGCACTTTCGTTCCTTCGAAGAAGTCAAAAATTGACTTGTGGATCGCGTCGAAAGAAGAATTATTTTTCCATCGAAAATTCTGAAGCTGACAAAAAGATGAGAAAAAGTTGTGGCTAACATTGGAAATTATTTTGAAGAATGAGTATGTAACGAGTTTTTTACAATAAAGCCTCAAATCATGAGAAAAAAACGGCGGTTTTCTATTTGTACACCCAATATAACAATATTTGTGTCGCAATATATAAAATGACAGTAGGATAGGGTACAGATCATCTACTGCATTTCTCCCATAATATTCGAATATTTTAATTTTTAGAAATGCCCTCAAAACGTATACTATACAAGCAGCCTCGTAAATCTACTTCAACTAGCTTTAATCCATCTTAAAATTTTGTCCAAGATCATTACGAAATACCCTTAAAAAGAAACTCATGGAACTAAATAAAAAATTATGGAATTTTTTAAATATTTTTCAAAAGTGGTTAGTTGTAACTATAATACGGAATTAAATAAAAATGCCTATTTTGTCACGCCTCACAAGTTTCTAGAACATCAAAACGCTATGAATAATTGAGATTATTTTATTTTTAAATAATTATTCAAGATATTCGCATATCGCAGTTAAAAATTTCAAGTATCGTAACTCATTAAATTCCTCTAGAATGGCTCTACATTAGAATGGCATAACTGACCTAAGCGTCTTTCAAGCGCAGTTCAAGGAACAAAGTACGTGCTATGTTGGGTGCATGGTCATCCTCGGAAGTAGATGCGTAACACGATCGCTGATGATCTACCACGACAGGGTGCCTGCACCCTGACTGAACATCAGCTCGTGCTGATGTTGTGGAATTCGCTGGTCCACACTCAGAATGCGGATGATAAACATGCGGGCTGCAGGACGATCATAGCATAATACGGGTGCCTCCTTACCGGGGCTTCGACTAGCAAAAGTGCTTGTCAAACCTCTGATGCGATCAAGACAAAAGGTCTTAGCAGAGCGGACCTAAGACTCCTAGTAGCTTACCTATCTGGCCACCACACTGTTAGATACCATCTACAGTAAATTGGCCAATCGGACTCTTCAGAGTGCAGGCTCCGTCTAGAAGACGATGAAAGCACATATTCCCTGTGACTGCACAGCGCTGGTATGGGACAGAGCCTGTCACATGGGAAAGGACCGGATTAGTCACTGCCATCTCATGTGAATACCAACGAATGACCTACAGCGGAAAGCGGAAAGTCTTTTGCTTTAACTTAAAGGGAATGCTTTAAAAGACCCTTTGGTTGCAGTACTCAACCTCTTTGGGAGGAACCCTTTTTCGAAAAAAAAGTCGAATAGAAACTTCATGAACCATTTTTACACAAAAATAATATTTTTAAAAGTGTTAGTTTTATCAAGAAAAATATTCCTAAATGTTGGTGATATTTTTTTTTAAATAATAATCAAGTTTGCTTTTAACTTACGCAATTAAAAATTTCAAGTATCTTAACTCTTAGTTTATTTGAAACATTTAAAAATGTTCCAAATACCAAGTAAAATGTGTCTTATAAAATTAACCGAACTTTAACTTTAAAGTTGCCACCCTATACTCCGACCAGGAGTGACTTACATGACGCTTTCATTTTTTTTTAACCCCCGACGAAAAAAGAGGGGTGTTATAAGTTTGACGTGTCTGTCTGTCTGTCTGTTTGTTTGTCTGTCTGTCTATGGCATCGTAGCTCCCGAACGCATGCATTGATTTCAATTTAGTTTTTTTTTGTATTAAAGGTGAATTATGTGCGAGTGTTGTTAGACATGTTTGATGAAAATCGGTTGAGCCGTTTAAAAGTTGTGGGGAGTAAAAGTGGGGAGAAAAACATCAACTTTGTCCGATTGGCTTAAAATTTGGTCCTATTGTAGCTGACGACGTCACTGATTCGAATCTGAGGTTATTTTTGCTCTATCTCTTCTCGTTTAGAAGTAATGGCCATTTGAAGTTAAAAACATAAACTTTGTCCGATTGGCTTAAAATTTGGTCCTATTGAAACTGACGACGCCACTGATTCGAATCTGAGGTTATTTTTGCTCTATCTCTTCGCGTTTAGAAGTTATGGCCATTTTAAGCTAAAAATACAGCAAATCTATTAAATATGATAATGATGCTTGTCAACAAATTATGCCAATGGGCTTGCCAATCATTTAATGTCTGTCTGTCTGTCTATGGTATCATAACTCCCGAACGCATGCAGTGATTTCATTTTTAAAATTTAATTTTTAGTTCCTAGACATGTTTGATGAAAATCGGTTAAGCCGTTTAAAAGTTGTGTGGAGTGAAAGTGGGGAGATTAACCGAATGTCTGCAAATATACAGCTTTTTCAACTGTCGTCCTTTGCAACTTATGTGCTGTAACCGCCCAACATAAAATGATAGGAAACATTGTTCGTAAAACTTCATAAAACGCCATATATATTTCGTCTATCACAAGTCCACCAAAAACTTCTTGAGATATTTTTAATTCTTGTAAACGTAGATGAATACTTCGTAAAACTTCATAAAACACGATAGATATTTTTAGTGGCGCCCCTAAGTAGGCAACGCTTTTGCTAATAAAATTGTCTTTTTTTCACTTTTTTCAACTGTAATTTTTTACTATTTTATCGGTTTTATGCAATTTTTTGAGTGTTTGAGGGAAGATGGGCCGAGTTTATTGTAGATTCGAATTGAGCAGATCAAATGACATGAAAATCTCTTTCGATCCGAGCCTGCAAATTTTTTTTTATCAAGATAATCCCGATTTATTGCAATTTTTTCAATTTTTGTGGGTTTTTTTACAATTTTCTTGAATATAAAACGGCTTATTGTCTAAGTACATATGAAATTAGTATTAAACGGATCAGAATACATAAAAATTATGCGTTTCCTATATCCACAAATTTTTTTTGTAACGAAAACATCAAATTTTCGCTATTTTTTAGGATTTTTTGCAATTTACTCGAAATTGGGGGGTGACCGGCCAAAACTAACTCAAAATTCGGATTCAGCGGGTCGAAAAACATGCCCGTAGGTAGGTGGCGTCCGGTGTACAGAACAAAAATTTTTTTTTGTGTGCCGGTGTAATTAATATTGTTTCATTAAAGCAATTTTTGTATGATGAACTCCTTTATAGACAAACAGATGCATATGGTTTGAACATACGGTAAGATTATTGTTTTTTTTAAATTTGATATTATTATTAGTTACTTTCTGCTTTTTTTTTTCATCAACATAATAAAGCTAAGCAATTCTTTTATATTATATACCCACAAATATAAAATTAAATAATTTATTACGAGCACATATCTATTACGTACATGCAGGGGCTTAGCGAACAATTAAAATTCAGAATCAGTTATTTGAAAAGTATTTGGAAATCCTGAAAATTTTTAGATTACATTCAATTTCTTTTTAAGTTTTTGCAGTAAATTAATCATGTATGAGTCGGCAGTAAGTAAAATAACCCGAGGCAATAGAAATAAAAATGCTGACACGAAGATCAGGACTTATTTAAAATAAAATCATATAATAACTATAGACAACTTAAGGTGGTTTTAGTGCTCACTCGTTTTCCGTTCGATTTGCCATACTCACAACTAAAAGTGTACAGTCACACTTTCGTGCGAATAAAAAATTAGATTGTTTTTCTGCAGAGATTTTGGAATATTAATCGACTTGTAATTTATGGAGCACAGGGTCACAGGAGCTTCACGATACAACGTCGTGTAAACAAAAAATCGCAACATATCGTTACATGAACGTCGTGACGTGTTGCTCTCACGGTCTCTCGGTTGTTGTGGTTTTCATCGAGCAGTCTCTTCAGACACTGATTTTTTTTGGGAAAAAGATATAGAAATTTACATATTAATATTATTGATAATTTTATAAAGGTATTTGTCTATCAAAGGTTGAGTAGAGTCGACCATGACTCTAAATAATCTTCGACGTACAAAAAACGTCATAGGATTTTTTAAAATATCAGTATAATAGAATCTATTACACATAACATTTCTATATCTTTTTCACAAAAAACAATCAGTATCAGAAGAGATTGCATGATATAAACTGCAACAATTAAAAATTACAATATAAGTTCCAAGTATATTTTTCTTGTTACAATAAATTTCTACTGTACTATATATATTGATTTTTTTAAGAATTTAATAATATTCTAAACTAATCCCTTTTACGCAATTACTATTCATGCAGTCGGTAATTTGTTGAGTCGAGTCGGCATTTTGAGGTTCATCACCCCCACATTATATTATATTCTAATTGCTAATAATTTTTCGTTTTTCATATTTCATAATTCATTTTAGTTAATGCTTTCATTTGGAACATCTCTTATTTATTAAATTATTATATAATAGATGACCTTTTTATGGCTCTCTGTGGAGAACACGATTTGAGTGCCTTAAAAATTTCTTGCATTTCATTTTTTTTTAATTTTTATGCATTAAATTATTTGTTTATATGCATGTTATGTAAATCTGTTAAAATTGCAACGAAATATATTGTTAATTTGTATCTTTGTTATATTTTGTCATTTGAATAATTTAACTTCAAAACTCAATTTATTTATAGCTTTTTAAATTTCATTGGTTTTTTGCTAAAAATAATAGAAAAGACGATAATAAAAATTATATAAACACAATTTCTATCAAAATAAATTGAGAAGCATGTTGAAGAATTATAATCAGATTTATTAAACTGAAGATATAAAAATTAAATTAAAAATTTAAAAAACCCCGAACTTAAGTAATTTTCATTTAAAAAGTAAAAAATAATAAAAGAGACTTAATGTTTAAGTACCTAAGAATCTATTAATAATTCTAAAAAAATACGTCGCGTTGCATCTTACATGCAAAGTTTTTGAAGTAATTCTAGGAAAGTTTTGAAGTATTTTCTTAATTTTGTTTTTAAGTTAATCTTTGTTGCTTAATTAGACTATTTGTATTTCAATTGTTAGTTTAGGAGCGGTCCCTCAACGCGACGTATTTTTTTAGAATTATTAATAGATTCTTAGGTACTTAAACATTAAGTCTCTTTTATTATTTTTTACTTTTTAAATGAAAATTACTTAAGTTCGGGGGTTTTTTAAATTTTTAATTTAATTTTTAAATTGTGAAATATGTCAAGGAAAAATTCATGTAAATAAATTATACAATAAAATAAGATGAATCCAGAAAATAAGTGTTACTCGATAGTATTATTAATGGCAACTGTTTGTAAATATACCATGGAGATGACATCCCTTACAAAATGTTTCAAAAAATGATTCGCAATTATTAATATTATTTTTTTTTTAACCACTGACTTTAAGTCGCTTTAATAAAGCACTTACGGCTTTATCCCCGCAGAAATTGCTTCAAGAAGCAGCTTACTCTTCGTTTCAATGGAAAGAATTGCGATGGAACACCGCATACCGCTAGCCATGAATACGTAATGACGTCATTTAAAATGCCCAAAAAATTATTACGTATGAAGTATTTGGTAAAAACGTATGTATAACGTTATCTTCTCTCATTAATGTTGTGAACAGAATTTTACATATAAATACGAGGTGTGTTCAAAAAGTAAGGTGACTTTTCAAATTTCGCGGACAACGTATTTTCGATTATCGATTCTTTTGTTTTGTTTTGTTGGTACACTCTTCCCGAACATCTGTACAAATTTCAAGTGAATGGCATTTTTTGTGTGGTTGTGAGAGGCGTAAAGGTTATAAGTGTTTTGCGTGCTCGGCGATTTTTTGCTATCGAAAAATATGGATCAACGGATAACAGATTGACAGTAGCATACGGTGAAACTGTTCTGAGTAAAAAAAATGTCAATGACGAGCCTCGCTCTGGACGCCCAAGCACGTCAACAACTGATGAAAACGTTCAAGCAGTGAAGGAAATTGTTTTGGAAAATCGTCGAATCACTATCAGAGAAGTTGCTGAGGATGTCGGTATATCGCTTGGCTCGTGCCATGAAATTTTTTCTAACGTTTTGGTCATGAGACGTGTGTCAGCGAAGTTTGTTCCGAAATTGCTAAATTTTGACCAAAAGAACAGTCGCATGAGTATCGCTCAAGAGCTGTTGAATGACGTCAACGTCGACCCAACAAAAAATGCCATTTACTTGAAATTTGTACAGATGTTCGGGAAGAGTGTACCAACACAACAAAACAAAAATGTCGATAATCGAAAATACGTTGCCCGCGAAATTTGAAAAGTCACCTTACTTTTTGAACACACCTCGTATATGCTAATAAACGGCTTTAATTGAATTTCAAGAAAAGCAAAAAAAAAACTGTTGCTGGTTTTGAAATCTGCGCAATATTTACGGGATACTGTACGTTAATTCATTGGTGAAAATTTGTTAAACTCGTGTTATTTATAGTATATTCCCTAAATCTCAACAATTTTCGAATCTCTAAATAATTTTTCAATCTTCTTGAGATGCATTGTTTATATAAAAAGAAAACGTCAAAAATTTCTTCATTCATTTAAAATTTATGGTCCCCCTTACAAAGGAAGACTATGTGGAAGCAGTGGCGTAGCGAGGTGTGGGTGTGGGGGTTTTGTCACCCCCAAACATCCATGAGTTGGCAAATCTCGGATATTTCACGCAATATTCGAGAAGAAAAATTCAGAATTATTTGTCGGTAATTTGTTGAATCGAGTCGACATTTTGAGGCTCATCACCCCACATTCAAAGCTCTCGCTTCGCCACTGTGTAGAAGTCATGGTTACCTACAAGTTAACTTGGAAAATGCGTCGGCTCGAATATTAATAAGGCCATCCATGTTCATTGGTGCTTCTGTGACTCGTTGCGGTTCAGACGAACACCTAGATCACGTATCAGAGTAGCTAGAAATTCAATATTTTTGCCAAAAGTGGTGCGGTTAGGATTTGCTGAACAGCTTAAACAAAGAGTAATGGAAACAAAGTATACTGGGGTGACGCAGAAAAAATTTGTCTTAACGCTCTGAACGCTGTTCTTTAGCCATACTGAAATCATATATGACCCATAATAATATGAAGTATTTTATAATTATCTTCTTCTCATTTTATATTTAAATACTTTTAAACATTAATAAGTTTTTTAATATAAGGTTTTATAACAAAGTTAATTATAATAGCTGATATTTCCATGTAGAAAACTTTAAAGCTTGTAAACTACGCTTAAAATGGAACAAACAGCGTTAGTTGGTTACCCCCAGAATGGAACCGAACCAACTTGGACAAGTCACGATGAACCTGCGCAGTAGAAGAGCCGGCAAAGCACAACAGCAACGAAACGGCATGAGACGTTAAGAGCAGGGGAAATGCGTGGAACAAATGGAAACGGGCTTAACGCAAACGAAACAAAGCGGGGTAAATAGTGCACGAATGCTGGGAACGAAACACGTACCGAACGTATCGTGAGTGTGTTCGAGTGTTTGTGTGTGTGAGACTGCCAAAGCTTCCTGGCGATAGTTGAACGCAATTTAGTTGAAAATTTGCATCCTTTGCGTTAGGACGTGACTCGGAGGTGAACGAAAAAGTACGATTCAAAACGCGAATTAAGTTCGCCAAGCGCTCCTCGTCGTGCTGCTTCAAACTCAAATCGTGCGCGAAATATTAGGGCGTGCGAATTCATGCGTGGCAGGGACAAGCCGGTGGCGCGACAGACTATGATGGCGGCGGCATCCGGTTCGGCAGCGAAAATGTCGAACGTCTGAAAAGTCTTTTGTTTATGTCAAAGAAAAATAGGAAAATATCACACAACTGGTGGAAAGAAAATACCAACCAACAGTAAACATATTTTAATGCTAGCCCATAATACATGTAAAATAAAGAAAGTGAACCCCTTGCTAGGAGCTGGTTCTTGTCTTGGCCTACTCTAAGAGGGCGTCTGTGTCGTTATTCTAAGGCAAGTGTCTTTTTCTAAAATCACTTATGAAAATTGTGTGCTGTATTTGTTGTAATAAAATGTGCAAAGGGCTTTGAACAAAAACAACATAAAAATAAATAAAGTAAAAAAAAAAGAAGACAACTAAGCTCCAAAGAAGTGGAAAGAACCGCCGCAACGCCATAAAAAGGGATTATTGTGTATTGTTTCGGCAAAATATTTTTTTGCTTCAAGACAGCACAGGGACTGCTTCAAGGGAAACTTGCATAAAAAAAATATTTTAAATAAGGATTATGCGATAAAGTGTCATTGAAGTGTAAATGTTTTTTTCACGTGCTAAATCGGGAAATATTTATAAAGCGAACCCAAAAAACTGCGCAACTAAAGCAAATTTTTGCTTCATTTACACGTTTCACTTAAACTTTGAAAAGGGAAAACTTGCCGACAATTTCCATATGGAAAACGCAATTCATTATAAGGCCAGACAAAAAGCCAGTGTTAAGTAAGGCAAGAACTCAAATAAAATTATGAACAAAAAAAAACTTGTTAAACGCTTTAATGGCCCAAGTTTGGTTGCCTTTTGAAAAACTTAGGCCATTACTCATTTGAAATATGCATAAAGTATTTGCTCTAGTTTTACATATGGAAATTATAATTTATGGAATTTCAGGAAAAAGGTGGCACGATTTAGTTGTTAAAAAATCAACGTGAAATCAACTTTGATTGCTTTTGTGGTAGCTGACTTTTGATGAGTGGGGGTTGGTCAGTAATGAAAAATGAGTTCGAAAGATGGCATCTATTATTATTTATATCTTTAGATGATTGAAAATTAGATAGAGCTTTCTGTTAGATAGAGCTGTCAACTGGTATTTATGAGCTTGGGTTTTTGTACAGAAGCAGGAATGCATATCTTAGCATTATATAAGGTGGGTCATCTGTTGGTTCGTTTGTTGAATGCTCTTTATTGGAAATATACGCGTCTAAAGTGAATGCTTTTCGATATATGATAAGTTTAAAAGTACTCAATTGTAGTCATGGTTCTTTTAAAAATCAGAGAACAGCCAAATGAATGTTCGCTAAAAAAAATTCTTTGAAAATTGCGATGTTCGCATATGGGCCTGTAGAGATAGGAGATATTATTTCTCAATTTTATTTCTTAAAAATAAACCAAAAATCTAAAAACATGATTAAAATTTGTGAATTTTGAAAAAAAAATTTTTTTTTTGATGAGTGGGGTGTTCAGTAATGAAAAATGAGTTAATTTGTAAGATTGCATCTATTATTATTTATATCTTTAGATGATTGCAAATTAGATAGAGCTTAGTGTGCTCTATAGAGGTGTCAGCTTGTATTTATGAGCGTGGGTTTTCACAGAAGAAGGAGTGCATATCTTAGCATTATATAAGGTGGGCCATCTGTTGGTTGGGTTGTTAAACGTTTAATTGTAGTCATGGTTCGTTTAACAATCAGAGAACAGCCAAATGAATATTCGTTAAAAAAATTCATTGAAAATTACGATGTTTGCATAGGGTGACTGAATAACCCTATTTTGATCTTGACAACTAGTCTTTTTTATTTTTTACTATAACTTGCGAAGTTTCCTATCGATTTTAATAAAATTTGTATTCACTGATGTGTTTTCAAAAAGACAAGGAAACCAAGCAAAACCTTAGGGGAAAAGGAAGGACTATGGAAAACTAAATGTAAATAAGGAACTAGAGTATATGACGCGTCTTTTGACTTCTATGGAACTAACTCTTATGATCTTCGATAAAAAGTCAATGCGGACAGGAAGACAGACAGACAATGCTAAACTTATTGCTTTTGTCTTTCTGATAAATTCAATGTGGAGAATGTGGAAAGAAACTTGTTTCTTATTAGATACATTCAATCCCTCTATTATATAATAAAGTTTTTTTCTCATCTTTTTGAAAGTGTAGAACATGTTGTGTGTATAGCAGAAGATATTTGTTTCTCATGATTTTTTTTCTCATGTTTTTATAAAGTAAGGAGTTTAGCGAAATGGGTAAAAAGAAGTTGAATTTGACTGAAGAGGAAATGAAAGAGCGCACACGAGAACAGATGCGTATAGCATCAAAGAATAGGTATGGGAGGGATAAAGAAGTAATTTAATTTCAAGTGGGCCCCCCTGAACCGCTGGCAGCGATAGAGAGGTGGGAGTTGGGGAGCCAAGCGAGTTGGAGCCAAAGCCTCCAAGTACTAAAAAAAAAAAATTAATTTAATTTTTTTATTTTTTATTAAATTTTAATTTGGGTTTATTTTGTTTAAAGAAATGGTTCTATAAAAATAATGTAACGTAAAAAAAATAAAGTAGTTAAAAGTTTTAAGCCTTTAGTTAGTTTTAGTTTTGGGTTTACTAAAAATTGTTGGGGATCGTTTGTCTTAACTCTTATAGCTTTACCTATCTCTAGCCTGACCATTTTTTTTTTTTTTAAATTGTTAATTTGAAATAATTATCAATTTTATCTAAAGTATTATATGAAAATAGTATTAATTTTTGCATTTATTTTTATATCACATATAATAATTTATTTAATAAAATGACGTTTTTCTTTTAAATAATTAACTAATTTTTTTTCTACCACAACCTAAATTATATTCTATGTGTTTCGATTGATTTAGGCTCCCAATATTTTATCACTTCTTTTTTGTTTCGGTTGATTGCCAATAAAATAATTATAATAAAAAATAAACAAACATTTTTTTAATTATTTGATAAATGATTTAATAAATAAATCATATCATTAAATATTAATTAAAACCAAAAATATTTTATGGCATTTTGTTATGTAATATAAAAACTAACTTTTGGTAAACAATTTTTAATATAAATAAATCCCATGACATTTTTTTTTAATTAGAACAGCACATCAATAAATTATATTTAATTATACATATGTATAGGAAACCATTCTTAGTAAAATTGATATAATATACTTTTGCGACTGAGCCAATTTTGATTTAACAGCTGAACGGGGATTATTATCAACTTATTGTTAATGTAAAGATTGCAAATTATTTACCGGCAAGAAAAAGTAGTTTAAAATTAAAAAAAATTTAAGTAAGCTCTTACAGTAAGGGAATAGCAGCGAAATCGGCCTTAAGGCTAAGAAAATCTTCAGATCTAGCCATAAGTTCGAGTGTCCTCGACTATTTTGCGCCAATTTCCGCAAATTCCTAGAACCACCAACTTTTCTAACTCAATTGAGTTATTCTTAGGCAAACCGTTCAGTGTAAGTTTCACATCTCGTAAAGATTGGGACAATGGTATACCAGACTACAATAGCAAGATTACCATTTTTACGGACGGATCTAAACTCAATGATCAAGTGGGAGGGGGTGTCTTTTCGGAATCTTTGGGTATTAACGAATCCTTCCGCTGACCAGACCATTATAGTGTTTTTCAAGCAGTAGTCATAGATATAATGGAAAGTATTCTTATGATTAAGAATCGTGTTGTAACCGAAAGGGAAATTCAGACCTGTTCTGACAGTCAGGCTGCTTTAAAAGCACTACAGTCAGTAGGGCTCACATCTAAGACAGTAATGAAATGTTACGAGCTTTTACGAGATGCTACTAAATATTTCACCATAAATCTGCTTTGGGTACCAGGCCACCGAGATATCGTAGGCAATTGTAAGGCAGATGAACTAGCTAGACGGATAAGGCGTTGGAATCTATAACACCAACAACATGTAAATTGTTAATAGATAGAAGTATCATTAATGATGCAAACAATAGATGGAAGTAAACCAGCACCTGTCTTATTAGAAGGAAAACCAGGCCGCAATGGAGCTTGAACAGAACCAAGCAACTTTTAAAACTCAACAAACTAGACGTAAGAGCCAGGATAGGGGATTTTACGGGGCATTGTCTTATTGGTAGACACACCAATAGATTGGTCGTGTCGCATTTTGACTACTGTAGAAGCTGTCAGGAGGCAAAAGAGGAGGAAACAGTGGAGCACCTCCTGTGTAGATGCATGCAGAATGAATACACTGGGCTCCGAAACTTTTGGGAACATTACTGAAATTGCAGAAATTAGAATTAATAAGATTAATTCGTTTATTAAATCGACAGCTTGGTTCAAAGAGGATACAGTACAATAGAGTACTGACTCAAGTAGCATCACAACGGGCCTTTCATAGGCCTAGGTGTGTCGGAATGGCAATCACTTCTACCTACCTACCTACTTTAGCTCTTACAGTTGGCCTAGACTTATAGCAGGAATGAAGTAAATGCATAATAACTTATACTATAAATAAATAATTCCCTGTTAGACCCCTTGGAGGATGGGCAAAGGGGATCTCTATCAATAACTGCTCGAACAGAACAGGGACCTACAGTTTATAGCCGAATCCGAAAAGCGGTGTCTTTTATTAATAGAGGCTTTCATGGCAAATAGCGTCTTTGAGCTAGCGATGCCAGTGCTAGGCAAATGCACGAATGCTACTTCGGGGAATCGAACCACCGACCTTCGGTTTTAGAGGCGAGTACGCTACCGACGGCCACTACTTATACTATAGGTACAGATTATGGTAATTATTCCAGGAGGCTTTTCTTTTATGTATGACATATTACGCTAGCTCTTCAACCCACAGCCATATGAATATAGAACAACATAATTGCGCCATCTAGCGGCCGCGCTAAACAGAAAAATAAATGATGACGAAGAAGCTTCACAAAACACTTTTATGTATTATACAATAGAATGATTACAAAGCATTACATTAAAATCGATTTTCATGTTTGGAACACCGACCAGCTTAATCCAAACTCAACAAACTTTAAACAAACATTTTTTTGGGGGTCCCTAACCAAGCTTGCTAAAGAGAGTCTAAAAAACTTGAGCATGGCAGCTCCTGGCGGTGACTGCTGACAAGGGAGTTATCCTTTGTTCCAGCTAACTCCCTGGATAACAGTTTTTATCCCATCATCTGTCTTTGAAAATCGATACAAGAACCAGTTAGCTTACCTTAAGTTAGCTTTCAACTTAGAAAGATTTATAAAAAAAACATGTGAAATATTTCAAATCGTTTTTCGCACTTTTGTAAAACTAAACGCTACTTTTAATGAGTTTCGGCTCAAGTTAGTCATTCTATTTGACACCAAGGCAGCGCCGAGATTTAGTACAGTTTGAAACAAGTAATATAAAAATAAAAAATTTAATAAATCGTAAACTTTCTTTTAAATTAGGCTATTTGGCTAAAACTAAAATAGCGCAGTAATAAATAACATTCTGGACTCACTGAAAATAGTTAAAATGAAATCCTGTGCCAAGTTAGCTACGAGCTGGAAACTAACAATGAAGTTGCGCGGCCATAAACTTATATAAGAAACTTAACGAAAAAAAAAATAATAAAATAAAATTAAACTGCTTTAGCTATAAAATTATAGAAGAGTGTTAAAAATACGACGAAGACAAAGAACCAAAAAAAATAAAAATAAAAAAATAGACTGCAAAGCACATAAAAGCAAACTTGCAATTTGGTGCAAAGTAGCATCAGCTGGAGCGGCTTTCGTGCGCATCCCCTCGTGAATTAATTCAATAAACCTATTATCTAAAAGTAGCTGGATCTGAAATACACACACCAGAGGCGGCAACACACACACACACACACTTACACACGCTTAAGTACGTGTACGCAGAGAATTCGCATAGAATGCGAAAAAGTTTGCCAACTAAGACGTTGTCGGCGCAGTGCAATCAGCAGCGGGCACCGGGTCCGGATCCAAAAAAGCGTCGTCTTTAAAGCAATGCCGCAAACGAGCCCCCAACGGCGGCAGCAGGAGCTTCAGTCGGGCAATGACTATACAAAAGAAGCTGTAAGTGTCATTGCTGCAAGCAACTGTGCCACTGGGACTGCGTCAAGGACAAGAAGAAAGACTACAGCGGCGAAGACTACAACGGTAAAGACGACGGTGACAACTGTTAAAACGACAGCAGCTAGCGGCCGGCGCCATTTTTTGCGTACCAACAAAATGTCCTGGAATCGTATTTGGCTGGCACTGATGCTGACAGCGACAGCTGTCGGCTTTGGAGCGCGTAAGTAAAGCTTTTCTTTCTTTTGTATCTGTATAAGCTGCAGTTAAGCATACTAGTCCAAAATTGGTTGCTAACCGCAGATGGTGCTTATCCTGAAACCAAACTAGTCTGGTAGTAGTTTGGTATACATTGGAACAAACTACTTTAGTTGTCTTTCTGGAAGTTTCCGTACTCTTGCGTGTGAGAGGCTACTAGTCTTTTTTAGACTGGTAGTCAACTGGTGCATATCGGCCTTTACCCAAACTCCTTTGTTAGATTTGCATTTTATGTCTTTCAGCTTAGTGATAGTCATTTATTTTCTTAAATAGCAAGTTCAGCAAAATTGTGAACTTTTTTCAAAACCAGTTGGCTGATTACAATTTTTACAACCCTAGGATACTAAATGCTATACCAATTAAGATTTGCCTTGATGTAATTTCATTTTTTTGCATTTTCTATACTACACTATTTACTATATTCTTAGGGTAATGTGAAGCGACTTGGCTTTACATAATTCGGAAGCACATTTGCTGAATTTTTAATTATTCCCAACAATTTTAAACAATGTGATCTTAATCTTCAACTTCAAAAATAATTCATTAAGGTGATTCCCAAATTTTTTTATTTTTTAGTAATCTCTTATCGATTTGCCTTTTCATAATATAAAACCCCAGTTCCTGATTTTTGAATTATTCCTTACAATTTTAAATGATGTGATCTTAGTCTTCAACATAAAAATTAAGAAATTATGAGCAGTTCCTTTCATATTTGGTCGAGATAATCGATTTTTTTTTTTACAAAACATGAAAACTTTATATTCGTGGAATATGTGTACAAAGGCTTTTTGGATGTGATTAATATTTCTAGAAATAAAGCGTCTTATACGCACCCAAGTCGCTCGTGCTGAAAGACTTTCTAAAAACTTTAAACGCCTTTTTCTCGGAATCATGTTTTTCATCAGAATTTGAAGGGTCTTTGATCTATTGTTCCGATTCTCTTTATTTAAAGCATATTTGAAAGGAAATAATTTTTGGTATACATGCAAAATTGTTAAATTATATTTTTAAACAAGGTCAAATCACTTATAAAGTGAAAAAAAAATTTTTTTGATCCTCCACATGTCAGTCAATTTTTTGTTAAAGCTTATTTTGATTTAGAGAATTTCTTTAATTTCAATAAACAAAAAACCTTTTTCATTTCATTTCACTACAAGAGGCTGAAAAACTGAAATTCGGGGATGATGTTCTGCGTACAAACGCAAACAAAAGCCGCCATTGGAATTTCGTTGAAATAAAAATGTCCAAATATTGTACAATAAAAATCATATTTAACAATCAAAACAGAAGGTTAGGTTAGGTTGCATAGGCAGCTCAGAAAGTGACTGAGATCACCGAGAGACCATGAGGTCCATTATGCTGCCTAATTGAAAAAGGGGTGAAAAGAATTGAAGAAAGGGATGAATTTGGTAGGAGGATCCAAAATTGTAGGACATCCCTAATAAGTCTAATAGTCTCATGTTGCAGGACCATTTTGAGGATTCGACGAAAGCAGTCAGATCTGCTATGGGCACATAGACTAGACTACCCAGATCGTCGAGGAAAGGTTTACCCAGAACTGGGTTTGTCTTCTAAGAAGAGCCGGGCAGTCGCATAGCAGATGATGCTTTCTGTCTCTTCCTCATCTCCGCAGCTGCAATGCCTACCACTATCCTCTTTTAAGGAAGCGCAGAAGTTCCGATGTTCGCTGTTCAGAACAGGAAGTTTGAAAAGCGATTCATCATACTACAAATAATTCCCAAACTTCGCCTTATTTTCGGCCAAATTTGAAAAAACCTCCGCCTAATAATAATCATTATATGGATGAACCACTCAAACATTTTTATCCATAAAAAAAGGGTTACCATAGGTCCGCTTTTAAGCGAAAATGTTCGCTTTTTTAGGCTCGTGTTCGCTTGTTCGCTATTTTGCAAAAATTGTATTTTTTTGCTCGATTAGACAGATAAACTTTTTTCATAGATATTTTCATATCTTTTACCAACTACTAAAAAGTATTTCTTACAAAAGTACGAAAACAAATTCATATTTTGTGTCCCAAGAGAAATTCCTCAGTATTATAAAAAATTACTTTGTGAGCGATTTTTTTTCAATGTTCCATGACAAACTTTTAGCATTAGAAAAAGCATCTAACAGCATTTTGGAAACTTTGGAGGTAATTGATTCTGGTCGCGTTTAAGGAACATCCGATTAATTCTTTCAGACCATCTGAATCATGAAATATATTTAGCAATTTAATAATTACGCATAAATATTCGAATCTCCAAAATTATTTCCTCTCCTCAAAATATGAAATTCCACTTTTCTTTCTCAAAAAAAAAATTAATTCCCTAATCATCCATTATGGCAACTTTTTACTACATAGGAGGCACTATTTTTTACAAGTCTATACTGTAGTTGTAGTTTGTAGGCTTGTTAGGCACCTGTAGCCTTTCATGAGGTAAATATATTTCTTTTTCAAAACAAAATTTGTAACCACTTATGATCGCGAGTATTGACAATCGACACTCGGGTTCATGGTGATCTCACCATTGGATTAAATAACTAGGGATAATTCTTATCTGCTTCTCGTAACATAAATTGCAAAAATCATTACCTTTTTTCTATGGTGGGATCTTACTTATTCTTCTTATATTTAATTGAAAATTTTTATTTTTCATACAAGAGCAACAAGAAATACAATTTTCCATCTTCAATATACGCCGCTGAGCTCAGGGTATAAAACAATAAAGCAATTTTGCAAACACAAGTTGCAAATTTTCAACTATCCCACCACACTTCCTTTTTTAACCCATCCGCAACTAGTTAAGCTTGAAGTACTTACGCCTGGTAGTAGTAGTTCACAAGCATCCTGTCATACTCCTGCCTGATTGTATGTGTGTGTGCGTAAAAGAGTGTTCTTTTCATACATTTTTGATTTAATTTAACGCATTTGTGCCATAAGCGACGACCCCTGACATGACTTGTTGGCAAATTATTTTACTGGGTTTATTTTGATGTCCTTGTTGCCATTTGCCATTGGAGTTAGCTGCACGTGTCCTTGTCCATGCATTCTTAATTTATGCAGACAATAAGATTATTCCTAACAAGCTCTGCTTTGTTGCTCTGCTCCTTAAATACTAAATACAAAATCAAGCGTGCTATTTTCTACTTTCTCCAAGTGATAATTAAATTTCATTAAATATATAATCAAGTCTACTTCAGTTCGTATCCTGAATAGCTGAATAAATGGGCCTGACAGCACAACAAAAACAATTAGCAGCAATAACTGTCTATCTCACTGACTAAGCGAAGATTCTTTTTTTGGTCTCTGACTTTTTAGCCAGTCCAAAGCGAACCCAACGAGTCATCCAAAATTTATTGGCATCTAACTAATTAACAACGTCAGGTTCGGGTACATTTCCCACGCCCACTACTCCCCATTTTTTTCCGGTTTATTTTTGCTTTTATTTGTTTTTCATTCATTTGTGTTTTGTGGTAATTATAACTTTTACTCAGTAAGTTACGGGTTTTGTTTGTTTGTTTGATTCTGCTCTTTAACTTAGTTTTCAGGATTTGTTTGCCGCCCTGGTCAACAAAGCTGTGTAGAAAAAAGTTTTGGCCAAAACAAAAAAAAATTAATACAGAATTGCAAACGAGTTAGTTGCAAAGAGTATTTAAAAAAACATTTATTTTAACAAAATTATGCTCCATAATGATATTTGAAGCAGAGGAGATGAGGGTCCTCACATAAGACTAATATTTATGTTTGAAAAAATATTAGAGAATAACAAATGAAATCAAATTTTTAGAATTCAATTTATGTTTCCGAATAAGTTTTTTGCAGAAAATTTGATTTATATTTAAAATGTGAGAGAAAGTCGCTTGTTTTTGAAATAAACTTTGTATTATATCATAAAATTTAGATATACAAAAATTGCTCACTTACGAAGTATTAGCTCTTAAACTATAACCTGTACTGCCAAAAAATAACATTTACCTTAAAAATTATTGCTCGAAATTAAATTTTAAAATATCTATTTCTCCTTTGGATTCCAGATTTGTTGGAAAACACCTTTTATAACTTTTAACTTGCTTAAGTTCATGCTCTCAAAGAAATCTGAGATGTATGGAAACTCAAAATTTCCTCATTCTAATTCTTCTTCGCAATGTTCTGGCCTTGAGAATTCGTTTTGCAATAATCTTAAAATAAAATATCTTAAAATAGCTTACCTTAAAATTTTTTTCGAAATTGTTTATGTAGAGTTAGTGACAATCGGAAATCTGAAACGAAAATAAAAGTATTAATCTTTTGTTATACATTTACTTAAGAAACATAATCTAAAGCATAAGCGTGTCGGTTTTCCTATACATCATTAATGTAATCTAATAAAATTTACCTACTTCCGATAACCTTAAAATTATCCCTTTTTATTGGATTCCTCGAGGTTGACTAGAGCCTTGATGTCCTTTGTTTTTTTTTTTGTATCTTGGATTCGGTTTTAGTGACCACAAAAACTTATAGTAAGCTTTGTCTTACCTCCAAACCCGAAAATCCGAGGTCAAAAACCCAACAACGGCAGGGTTCCAAAAAAAAAAACTTTAAAATACTTCGCTATAGATGATTTTGTAAAGTTTAATCAAAACCTTCACTCGATATGGATTTGAAGACTTTGGACTTGACTTTAGTGACCCTAATTATAGGAAACTCGAAAATTCAATATTGTTTTTTTGGATTATCAAAACTAAAAAAAAAATAGAGATGAAACGTAGACATCATCTCTATGCAGCGAAGTAATCAGCCCGAAAATAGTTGATAAAATCAACGAACTGAGCAAAATTTTATTGAAGATTTATTTGAAAAAATGTGGTACAGTCTAGGCGGTATCCGACAGTGGAATACCCTGTACCTTTTCTCTAAAATTTTTTTCTGCATATTCTTACTAAGAATACCAAAACTAGTATATGGGGTAAGTTTCAAGTTGATAAGAGGAGTGTTGGAGAAAAATCGATTGAGGGGTGTGGGGAGTGCGCATTGATAAAATTTGGATGTGGATTTGGTCATTAGAGCTACATGAATCAGCGGTGTTACCCGATCCCCCGCGAAAATCTACTGCGGGGGATCGGGTAAAGATATTTACATGATTCAACAAACTTCATCTTCTAAAGAAACATGCGCACCAGCTAGTAAAGTTTTGTGTCTCTAGCTCTTCTAGTCTCCGAGATCTAGGCATTCATACAGACGGTCGGACGGGGGGACGGACAGACGGACATAGCGCAATCGCTACCCGAGGTTATGATAAACATTTTGGTATAAAAGGCTTGGGGTCTGCTCATTCTGACCACAAATCTAGAATATCCTTTTTACCTATAGGTATAACAAAAAAACAGTTAAATTAGCGATTATATGTTCACAGATTTGAAGATTTATGGTCATCTCATAAGAAGTCATCTAAGAAGTGATGAAGAACATTTGACACTTGTAGATTCCTCGTCTAACTACTGAAAATTCGTAATCATCTTAAGTACTTATGCACCTGCTTAAAAATATAGTTCAAAGTAGTAGTTCATCTGGTTTTGATTAGCTAGGAGTTTTGCGCTAGAGGTCCTAAAAACAGCGCTGCTAGTGAGAGTTTTAGGCCAAGCCCTTCTTTTTTTCTCAGCTTCAGGGGTGCGTTAAAGGAATCCACTAAATCCGAACTCGTCTACAGAGTTGTCAGTTCCGTAACGGAATCTACGAGGATTCTGTAAAGCACAGTAGGAATCGCGTGATTGTGTCGGAGCATTAGTTCAATCTCTACATTGTGGGAAACAAAGTTAGTTATCCACAATAAAGCAACCTTTTGACAGTTGATAAAAAATATTAAAAAGCATTTAAAGTAAGTCAACGAAAACATGGTGTTAGAGCTTCGCTCCAGCCGTCTTGTGAACCGGAACTTCCGCACGCATGCACTGATTCACGCTTACGAGCTAACAAGTTCTTAGATTCACAACTCTTGCTTGAGATATGCCTACCTATACCAACATGGGATAATTCTATGCTAGATTACACATTGTGTTGTCCTGAATTACCTACCTGGCGTGATTACTCAAGTTTCACGTAGTCAGCAAAATCTCTTTGTCTGTTTTTCCCAGTAAAGAGCTAAATGACAAATAATAGGAAAATTGAGCTAGAGAGAGAGAGAGAGCTCCAAAATTGAATCTGTGCGTTGCACTCTTCATAGTCGTAACGTAACCTTTGGAGCAGTCATGCAAAAGTCTGCACACGATTAAGTTTGTTAGGGTGTCACGTTTGATTTATTTTGGCGCTGCCTTGAAGATCCTAAGTAGTTGGAGCAGCATGAAATTAATTTCATTACTTATACATGAGCCCATTTGCCATATTTAAGCCAGTTAACACGTTTATTGGGTGTAGTATGTGGCAGCATAGTAAATACGACAAGTATGTATATGGTATATGGCAGCTCGTTTGTGTGCAGGAACGTGCGTGTCCTTTCAGGACTTAATGCAAATATAAATGCGTGTCTCAGCGTGTGCATTGAGCTATAATTTGAAAAGTTGGCCAACTCTTTGTTTCGACCTTAAAGATGCAAGCTAATTAAGCTAATTAGGCTTATTCGAAGTTAAGCCATTTAGAGTCCTGTGATGGTATTTGATTTATATAATAATAAATTCTTATTCTCGTAAGGATATATTGGTCAGAAGGGTCGCTTTTTCCACTACTTGATTTTGCTAAAGGGGATTTAAGTATGCACTTAATGTTAAGTTCATTGGAGCGTGAGGAACATGATATGGCTAAGTTATTTGAATATTTCCACAACGAATTAAAAGAAAATAATTTAAATATTATGGTGTAGCGAAAGTTTAAGTACACATGATGCACATGATAGTTTCTAATCTTGAACAATTATACGGTATTGATTTTATATTAAAGGCCGTTGGATATTGAAAACACTGCAAATTAAATTCTACTTTGTCAGAATTTATTATAAACGTACATATTTCGTTACACTTCTTAAAACCTAGAAACCGTTTTTTTTTTCTTTTTTAACGACGAAAGTTCAACCTTGGAACACTTTCACATTGCTTTTATGGATATTTACATTTTTATTGTTTCTTTTATTTATTTTTATGTGAAACTAGACTACTTTATATCCTGTATAATTTTGTATTTCCATAATGTTCATCGCTTTGCCTTGCTGCAGTCGGTCCTGCCAACTTTACTCAAGAAAAGTAGTGACCTGCATGCTGCTCTGTTTCGTAGCTAGAATTGGAACGTTGCCAATGTTTCTGTTGTTTTATTTTTATTTTATTTATAAAAGATACAATTTCGAACTATTCTTAGATTTAATTCTATCAAATGTTGAAAGAAATGTGAACAATAACATTGATATAATTTCATTTTAATGTTTCGTATGAGCTTTCACCAGCATGAAGTTCAACGTATTAAAGTAAAATTTAGCATTGTGCCCACCGTATGAGGTCTGACTATCACATCGTGTAAGTTTTCCCTCGAAACTGTTAGAGTATACGAACACAATCTGTACCACACTGATTTGTTGACGTATTTGTATATAGGATGCACAAAATATTTCAAATGCCCTATGAGCACCTATCGGAATTTAACAAAAATATGATAAGAAACTTCCACATAGCATAAGGAACACGCACAAAGCATTTGGTTTTAATATAGTGGATAGTTCGTGACAGGACTCCAGGACCTTATATATGTGCTATAGCCAGAATGTCCACACCAGAAATGGGGAGCCAACAGAGATATACGAGAATTTTTTTTAAGTATCAATATGAATTTTATACTTTTTTTGTTAACTGGAAAAACTTTAGATATTTGCTTTCTAGAAAAATGTATACAAAAAGTTTATTCTAAGTTTTCTTAAATGCTTATGCTCTTCACCAGGAAGTATAAACTTCCGTCTCTTATAAATCCTAAGCTTAATGGCACGACCTTACCATTTAGCGCCTCAGCCAGATACCTCGTTTAGTCACTAGATAGCAAACTGGACTGGAACATGAATACAGAAGATCGAAGAAAAAAGGCCACGATCGCTTTATACACTTGCAAAGAAAGCCATTGGACTTAAATGGGGCATGTCCCCAAACATAGTTCACTGGCTATAAACTGCCATTGTCAGACCTATACTGATGTATGGAGACTCGATCTGAAGGCCTACCTTAGATAAGGGGACCAACCTTAAAAAGTTAAGTAGGGTTCAGCGAATCGCCGAACTTACCATTAGTGGTGCACTACGCTCCACCCCATACGAAGCACTATATGCTATTCTAAACCTCCTACCACTGAACAAGGTGGGGAAACAACAAGCCATTCTATCAGCTTTACGCATGAGAGAGGCGAAAAATTTAATAACCAAGATTTTGGTCATGCAAAGATTCTAAAGGGGAACCCACTTATTCCCGAAAGCACAGACTACTGCATACCGCAGGAACATTTCACAACCAAATTCAGAGCCTATATTCCAACCAGGGAGGAGTGGAATACAGGTGTACCACGCCCAGCGGGCTCGATAAAGATATACACGGACGGTTCCAAGCTGGACGACCGTGTAGGCGGAGGTGTCTATGGTGAGGATTTCAAAGTTAGAACTGCTTTCCGACTCCCGGATCACTGCAGTGTTTTTCGGGCAGAGGTCACTGCAATCCAGGAGGCTTTAATAACAATAACAAACCTACAAGTTCGAAATAAGAACATTTGTATCTACTCGGACAGCCAAGCGGCTATTAAGTCCCTAGTTTCGATGACTTCGTGTATGAAGTCAGTGAATAACTGCTGCTTGTCTCTAGGGGCTTAGCAGTTTGTAATTCACTTCATATGGGTCCCGGGATATAAGAACTTCGAGGGCAACTGTATTGCGGATAAACTGACTTTACAAGAAACTACCAGCATCCTCCTTCAAGACAAGGAGGGCCTGGGTATACCCATGGTCAGCTGTAAGCTGAGAATACGAAATTTTTTCGCTCTCTGGAATCGGACATCGAATAACATGCAAGATCTCGCGGCAAACTTGGTCGACATATGCAGTAAAAGAACCAAAGAACTTTGCTGTTTGAATAGAGCCCAGTGCTTATCCGTTATCCGTGCTATCACGGGGCACTGGCTGGTGAGAAACCACGCATTCTGGTTGAATGCTTCCCGCCATGAAGCTGTGGCGATAAGGAGGAGCTGAAGATGGTGGAACACTTTTTCTGTCATGGCTCTGAGCTGGTCAGTAAAAGATTTAAGTTGCTTAGGTCACACTTTCTTAACGATTTATCTCAGCTCTCTGAACAGAGTCCAAAATGCCATTTTAGGTTTATTCAGGCAGCCGGATGGCTTCCACATCTCTTATAGGGGACCTCTCCAGTGAGGAATAGTGGTGAAATAGCTCACTGTAGCGGTATTGCAACGCGTCTATCCTTGGCCTATGTGAGTTGGGACGTCAGTCCCAACCTAACCTAAACGCTTTATAAAAAGACTTTTAGACATATAACAAATATGGCAGAACTGATGAATCAATGATTCCAGATCGATCATTCGACATAAAATAACGTGGTTAAATTTAAGAATAACGTAGACTCCGCTTCAATATTGACCATTTCAGACTCGTGTAGGTGGTATAGGTGAAGCCAAAGAAGTATTCTTAAAAGAAGAAGGAGGAGAGGACAAATCATCGCCGAAAATATAGAATTTTCATTAATTAGCTATTGAAAAGGAAACTGGATAATTAAGGTTGTATAAGTGGAGCGACTTTAAGGCCGAAATGTAGTATCTTTAGGTTTTTTGCAGTTGAATGCAAATCCTCACAACGTGTAGCAAGAGAACGTCGGACATAGAATCTTCTACTCGCAGATGATAAAGTTTCAGTGCTATAGTCGCAATTCATTGTTCTGCCTAAATAAAGCTATCATCTTTAACATGGTTAAAACTAAAAAAAAAATCTAGGAAGCAAAATAAAATTTGTTTTACAATGCGGATTCAAACGTTGATCAGCTGCTTATTACGTATACGTTACGTTTATTTGAAATGTTGCAGTAATTTCAAAGTTTGCTCGTCAGACATTTTGTTCTAAAAATTTCTCGAATTTTTATATACACGCCAATGCTTAATGTGCATAGAGAACGTCTACCCTTTGTGCATTGCACATTCCATTTAACTTGTTCAAGGACCTGGCTGTAAGCCTTCTAGCCCGCTATGTACTCTGGACAATGTGCCTTGCCTCGTAAGGTCTTTAACCCAGCTGGCGTTGCCCTTTTTAGCATCGTTGAAATTACAAAAAACACTTACTGGAAACTACTGGCCGATATTCATAGCAAAAACAAAACAATAAATTCACTTGCATCCCCTACCCTTCCGGCTAGATGACGCTTTGCTGCACAAAGATGTTGGCACAAAGCAAAACTGCGCTCCAAACAACAACAAAACATAAAATAAAATAAAAAGAATATAAAAATAAAAAACAAAAAAGTAAAAACATTAATAAAATTACAAAAAGTTGCCAAAAATGTTTAATAAATATCCCCAGTAATACAACGGTGTTTGCAACTGCAACAAGAAGGGTTCCGGGTCAATTGCAATCCTGTTGCAGGGACTTCTCGCCCTAATGCTGCAAAATGCGCTGTCAAAAAGTTTTTGGGCGTAACTCGTTATAAACAAAAGTAAAGTTTGTCTTGTTGCAGCTTTTCGTGAAATTTGTAATTTTTGTGGGATTTGCAACAAAGTGTTTTGTGTACTTATTTCTTTTTTTTCTCCCTGCATTTTTAAGTTGAAATCAAAATAGTTGCACACTTATTTGAGGGTCAGGGGAGTCACGAATCGCAGAGCAATTTCAAAATGCTTAACAACGCCAGTCACAAAATATCAAATCCTTTAATGCAGCCCCTAAATGTTAAGGCCACACTACACAGAGGGCTAAGAGTGTTTGTTTACCTTCATAAATTATAAATGGGTCTGTGGACAAACATCAACAGGAACGAACAGCTACCAGCAACAACCACACACCGAACATCTTCTGAGGGCACACACATGTCGGTTGACCTCTGACGCCTGCCAGCTGACGTAGCTCCATAAAAAAAAAATAAAAAATGAAAAAAAAAAATAACAAACCCGTAACAGGAAACGAGTACCACAGTGAACCAAAGCGACAGCACACTCAACATCAGCTTGAATTTATTATGCAGTGGAAGAAATATGAAATCTTTGGCTCAGATTATAAAAAAAAATAAGCATCTTATCAGCCACAACTTGGCTGAAACACTCCAATCCAGATGCACTAAAATTTTGAAAGATTTGTAGATGATATGTTATTGGACATAAATCACAAACGTGCTGTTTACCCACAATTGGCTTTCTTTCAAAAGTTATCGAATTTTACTAAATGATTTATAGCTGAGCACTTAAAAGATAACTTGTGCTTGGTTTTTTTCTTTTTTTTGTAGATTTTTAGTGCCCCAACATGTTGCAATATATTCCACTTAAATTTGATTCTGTCACCAGTGAAAATTGAATCTATAAAAATATGGTAGTTCCAGCTATAAAAAAAATTCGTCTAAAACTATCTTTTGACACTTAAGAATATTTTACTTTTATTCAACTCCCAAATAGTGAGCCCGGCAGACGTTGTCCTGCCCAAACTTTTCGAATTCTCTTAAAGTATATAAACATCGTAAGATTCTCTAGTTAGCTTAGTTAGACAATCATAAGATTTTTGGATTAGTTGACTTTAATGACTCTCTAAAAAGCCGTATGGATGAACTTAAGTGAATACTTATAATACTTACGGGTATTGGACATTAAGTGCAGACAGAAGCGTAGTCGCATAAATTCTTAAGAGAGCTCCATCTCTTTGCGACTATGCTTCTGTCTACACTTAATGTGCAATACCCGGTGTTGAACAATTTTCTACCATCCCATTTTTTACGATATTCACAAAAACGTGTATATCTCACGAACCAATACATCAAAATAGGCTTAAAACCTCCGTATTGACAACCTCTAATACACGCAAATACCAGAATTGAAATTCATATATGCGTTCATGAGAACACCCGTAACACGTACAACACCCGTTTTTTTATATATATATTGATAATGGTCTGCATTAATCGGCATAATCATTAATTGTGAACGTCTCCGAATTTGTAACTTAAAAGTGGGGAAGAATAGACGAATTTGCCGTACCCAAAATTCGATAAAGCTGCCAAAAATTTAAATAAATTTTTCCCAAAAGGTTGAAAAATTCAAAATTCTTAAAATTTTATTAATATTAAAATAATATAAGAACAACGCAGTATTTTAATTTTCAAATTAGTTATCTTATTATTCATCAGAAAATTTATAAGGAGTAGTTTAATTCAGGCGTATGGACGTATATGTTACGTAATATTTTAGTAGTAGCCATCTTCTTTTCTTTAATTTTTTGCATTTCTCAGTTCATTAATTCACTACGGCGTCACATTCAATTAAACCCAGTACAAAAGTATTGAAATGCAATCATCGTCAAATTTTGATTATTTATGTATAGGATTCACCAAAGCGCAGTTGACATTCGATTATAAAAAATATTCAAATGGAAAATTGTTTTAATAAAATATCAGTATTAAAATAATTTACATAGATATCAATTTATCCACGTCGCTAGGCCGATGAATGAAATTTAAATAAAATATCAGTATTAAAATAATTTACATAGATATCAATTTATTCACGTCGCTAGGCCGATGAATGAAATTTAAACGATATGCAATGACTTACTCAGAAAATTGTTCAGGGACATAGATTTGCAATAAAAATGTCGCAAAAAAAGAGAATAAATTAAATATCGATTAATAAACATTAAACTGAATACCTTAAACCACTATGAATCATAATTCAGAATTTGTCAAGGACGATTGAAGAATATATTTGTGCTATAAAGTTGAGCTTATACGAAAATCGATACATATATGCAGGCCCGACGAGAGTGGGGGGATCGGAACTATTTCCCCCGGGCACGGAGCTCTCGGAGGCGCCCGGACTCGTGAGTCATTCGGGAAGAATATTCTGCACTTTGCCAGTATCAGTTGCCAGCGACGAAAGATCGTTCAGTGTATTATAAAAATCGAGTCTCAGGATTGGCAACTTTGTATTTGGAATCAGAGTTAGCAAGAAAACTTGACTTTAATGATATTATAAAAGCTTTCGCCTCAGCTAAAGCACGGTAGGCGACATTCTAAGCATCTTGACGGTTATTCTGAAACATATGTAAGGCTAACTTAGTTAATAAAAAATTCAAACTCCTTTGAGTTGCTTTTTTTTTTAGATCTAATTTGAGTTTTATGAAATAAATTATGATTTTATTAAATCATCAATTCTCTCAGAAATCCTTTCTATAGTTTTTTATGCTGATCTCAAACTTTTCAACATTTAAAAGTATTTTCATGAATTAAGAAAAATTGATAGGGGCTCGAATACGAGATTTCCCCGGGGGCCCGGATATTCTCTCTACGGCTTTGCATATACATAATATATATTCTTTGGATGATGGTTTTTAAATTTACTTTCCTTGACTACTCAACAACAATACACCTAAAATTGTAATTCATAACTTTAAAAATATTCCAATCAGATCCTTTCAGCTTATTTATACATCTAAAAAATATTATAAAAAATAAAGTAAATTAATCTTAACCTTATGTAATCTATATACTACTAGTGAGCCCGCAGACGTTGCCCTTTCCAAACTTTTTGAGTACTCTCAAAGTGAATAAACATGGTTAGATTTTCGAGTTAGCTTATCTGGAAAAATATAAGATTTTTAGATTAGTTTGCAAGCTCGATTCAAACTTGCTTCACGGGTCTGTCTTAACCGAATTCTTTCACGTTCAAATTATCGATCTTCATCGTACTGTCTAGGGCAGTGACGATCGCAATGAACTGATTAAATTTAATTTGATTCGTATGAAACAACTTTTTCCAATTGAACATAAACATGTTCAAGCATGTAGAGTCGAAACTCTAAGGAGTACGGCATTCAACCGAATGATGTCCTAATGCTTTATTGAACCATCGCCAAGCAGGTAGGATCTTCAATCATGCCAATTACATGCTTCATTGTAAACTTCCGGCGTAAATTCCATTAATGGACTTTATCGTTCTATGCTTACACCTTACTCGCACAACACTAACTTTATCTTCTGATAAGTAATCTTAATATGTTATCCACAATTCAGGTGGATTTGATGGAAAACTAGTAAAATGTATTTGATATGGATAAGTCAGTATTAGCAGCATCATGCTCAAGTTTGATACCCAGTGCAAGAGTGATTTTTCAACAACATTACAATACTTTGAAGGCATTCGACTCTCGATACTTCATAGCAAACAATACGCCATTCACTATTCTCAATGATTGAAACGATAGTTGGATCTCGAATATTGATTAACAACAATATCAGTTTTTGATTATAGTATGGTCAATATACACACAAAAACCGATACTCAAATAAAATGCGTAATATCTCATGAGTCAATACACACATAAGACATCAAGAATTAGAGCCTAAAGCCTCACGTATTGATAACCTCTAACACACGTAGAAATCCGCATCTCTGAAATTCAATCGACGCGTTCCTGCAGAATACACCGTAACGAGCTAAAACATAAGTTTCTTGTCATATGTGATATTGACAGTATATGCCGATATACTTGCTTTTATTTGGGATGCATGTTATATGGAACATAATTTATTTTTGTTTTGTCTACCCAGACATAACCTTCTTAGGTGAACATAAAATAGGTTCTTCAGTTAGAGAGTAGAAACTCCAAAAAATTTTAGTTAGCCGGCGATATCTTCAAAAAATACGAAAAACTTACGAGTGATGAGCCTTTTTTGGCGCTTATCTTAAATGCAGGCATCATAGTCATTTGGAGCGACATAACAAGCAGTATGCACATACGGGCATGCGCTATTTCCTTTTGCTTTCTTCACCGTGATCCAACAAAGATTTAAGGATCACCGACTTTATTTTCTCTAATATTTCACACCTTTGTCTTTGTCTAATATTTATTTATAGCTTAGAAGCATTGAAGAAATGTGTAAATTATAAGCAAAAAAATATCGATCTGAAATATCAGCACTTATTGTAAAATTTAATGGCTACTGATCGATAATCAGTTCGAGTAGTAAAAAACTATTATATTATTGTTGTTATGCATGGAACGCTCTGCAGTTCTACTCAGTAGACATAGTAACGATATGACGGGCATTGGAAAGAAGTGCCAGTTCGATTCAGTAATCGACAGTAACAGTGATCGTATCGATAGTAAAAGCGGACTTGGCGGTACTACACAACGGGAATATTAGTACACCTTTCCAAACAAGCACCGGTGTTAGGCAAGGATGCCCCCTTATCACCAATACTATTCAATATATTGTAGTAGTGCACGAGGTTATGAGCGATGTATGCAGGTCTAGGCGTGGGATTACGTGGAGTCTCACCCGTCATTTGGAAGACCTGGATTACGCGGACGACATTTGTCTCAGTCTCTCATAAACTAAGTGATATCCAAGCCAAAGTGAATGATCTCTGAGATCCTTGCCAGCAAAGTTGGACTCTCGATAAACGCATCCAAAACCAAAGCGATGCGTCTCAACCACACCAGCCAAGATAGCATAACCATCTGAGGAAACACTATCGACTTTGTCCGTTAGTTTCTCATACTTTGGCACCATAATTTCCACCAGTGGTAGGTGGATGAGGATATAGAGAATCGTCTAAGCAAAGCGCGATCAGCGTTTGGGCGCTTATTCTTCATATGGAGAAACCAGCAAATAAGCAGAAGAACAAAGCTGAGAATCTTCAATGCGAGCGTCAAATCCATCTTGTTGTGCGGCAGCGAGACGTGGCTGGCCCCGCAGAGAATAATATCAAAACTAGAATCATTCGTCAACAAGTGCCTTAGAATTATATGCGGAATATTCTGACCCAACAGGATATCAAACGCGGAACTATGGCACTACACTGGTGAAGCTCCTATCTCTAACCAGATAAGAACAATACTGGTTCTCTCTTCCGGGGCTTCGACAGGCAAAAGTGCTTATCAAACCTCTGGATGCGATCAAGACAAAAGGTCTTGGCAGAGCGGACCTAAAGCTCCTCGTAGCTTACCTATCTGGCCACCACACTGTTAGATATCATCTACAGAAAATTGCCCTATCGGACTCTTCAGAGTGCAGGCTCTGTGTAGAAGACGATGAAACCACCAGACATATTCTCTGTGACTGCCCAGCACTGGTATGGGACAGAGCCTGTCACATGGGAAAGGAACGAATTAGTCCCTCCCATCTCAAGTCAATACCAACAAAAGAGCTACGGCTACTTATGCGGAAAGCGGAAATTCTTTTGTTTTAATCTAAGGGTATGGTACAAAGGACCTTTTGGTCGCAGTGCCCCACCTCTCTGTAAGGTATCCTTTTAGAAAAAAAGCCAGATAGATGGCATTAGATTGGCCATGCTCTGAGAAAAGACCAAAGTAGCATAGCCAGGATGTACTTGGAATGGAACCCCCAGGGAGGCGGAAGAGTGGAAAGTCCAAAAGCAACCTGGCGTCGTACAATACTAAACAAATTGTCTCTATACAACATCAGCTGGGACACAGCAAAGCAAACTACGCCAAATAGAGTCCGGTGGAAAGTTCTTGTTAAAGCCCTATGCTCCCTGGAGGAGTACTAAATGGAAAAAAAAAGAAAAAATTACTAATTTTTTTGTAAAGTAAATTCCACTCCAAAATCAAAGCCACAAATATAGTTTTTATATACTAATAATCAATCTCAATAATCAATTTCACAAAATCAAAATGAAAATATTTTATTTATTTCCGTTTCTCGTTGCTCCTGTCTCCCTTCAACATTTTCTGTTGTCCAAAACTTCTCATATTTTTCTTTCTCTTTTCTATAAATTTCTATACTTAACTTGCTCTATGCAGCTGAGTGTCTTTTATTAAAAGTTTGTAAATATTAAAAATATTGAATTTATTTTCCCAATTATTTATTTCTTAAAATTTATCTCAATTTAGCTATTTTTATTTATTAAAAACGGAGATGTTTTTGTGCAACATATCAACCCTGTCACACCTGTTAGATATATGTAAGCTATTTTTTGGTTAGAATCAAAAAATAATTGCACACTTTCGAACTATTTTATAAAATATTTAAATATAAACACAAAAAAAATTCCTACACTTTTGAACCTATTTGGCCAATTGGTTTTGATTTTTCTTGCAACAAAGTAGTTAGTCTTAAATCAAATCAAAAGATTCGTTTTTATTTAATTGGGAGCACCAAAGCAAGTAAAATCAAATTCCTTTGAATTAAATCATGAATAGAAAATGTAAAAAAGTGAAATCTCTCTTTGCTTAAAAATGCAAAATGAAACTAACTAAACTAATTTAAGCCTTGAAAATAATTTAACAACTTTGCAACAATTTTGCGAAATATTTATAGACGTGTATAAATATTTTTCCTACATAAGTAAAAACGCCAACTACGTTATCCATAAACCAACTTAAGCCAGTTAAGCCCGCACTTTTTTTCCAATCCCACCCATAGTGCAACAGCTACTAGCTTAAAAATTCATTCCATATATGACGGCAAATCTTTTTGCAGAAAAATGAGACCTTAAATTATTCAGTTGGCCAGCGGTGTGGCAACGCTGTTGGCGTTGGCGTTGCCAGCAATCAAAGCAGCTCACAAGCCAAACACAACAATAAAACAAAAGGCAACAACAAAAAAAAAGAGCAGAAACCAAAATTGTGGGCTTAGTGCCACAAGGAGCATGTAATTGCTGGAACCAAAAATTTGAAAAGGAAAAAAAATGGAAAAGAAAACCCGGAGGAAAAAATAGAAAAATAACAAATGTTGAGGGCGCTCTAATGACAAAGTGCAGCACACAAGAGTCAACGAGTCTTATGTGGAGTCCATGCCCGTTGTCGCCTTCATCGAAGTGTGAAAAGCGTCGGAAACAGAGGCCACACAGAGTCCCATAAAACAACTAACCAAATGCCCTACTACGGACTACTGACTGGTGTCTGTTGACTGGCGACTGGATTCTGGCCTATCTGCTGCAGGTTCTGCACGGGCAAAGTTGAAATTTATGAAATATTTTTTGGCACACGCCGGTCGGTTGCTGCCACCCCCAAACCCCAACCCAAACCCAAAATGTCTGATGTCTGATGAAAAATGTGTTGTTTTTGGCATTGTTGGTATTTATGAGTACAGCCTACGGCACTGGGGCAGCTAAGTGTACAAACATGGTTGCAGGACCCTGCTGCAGACGGCCACAATGGCGACAACTGTAGAGCTCCGTGTGGGATAAGGGTCACAACTGGGTGCGGGTGCTGTTGCTGGTGCGGATGGGGGTCAATGTTTGGTTGCGGGCAATAAAAGCGGCAAAGATAAAAACCGTTGCGGAAAAGTCAAAACAGATATTGTAATGTCGCCCGGATTCGTAATTATTTTGTTTGATTTATTCGCGGCCACGTAGCCACTTGGGAACTGGACACCCGATAGCGGCGTGCGGCACGGCACTTGCAGCCAATCCGTATGATTTTAATGAAGCCATAAAAACTTAAGCGAAATTTAAAATAAAAAAAATAAAAGTGCTTGCTTGTCGGTTCTACTTGGATTTTGTGCAAATAATACATGGGATTTTTTTGTATACATAAAGCTCTCTTTTGATATGAAGCTGTGGCTTGAACAGGTATTCAATAAGAGCTCCTGGCATTAAAAGATATCGGAGCTAAGGGAGTCATAGCAACTTTTATGGTTGAAAGCATCTCTGGAAAATATTTATACAATTCAATTGAAAATGATTGCCTGGCAAAAAGTTGTGCCGTTTAATCCGATTTAAGCCATTGTGTGAAAGTTCAAGAGCTACGTTTGCAAAAATTCTCGAATACAAGGTAAATAACAAGTACGCAGAATTTAAGCTACTCATATTTACTATCTATATAGTCTTTGAAAGGCATGCCAAAGTAACAAGTACAGCAGGGGGATTAAGCTTCAGCAAAATTACTCCCTTACATATTTGTAACTTCATGTAAAAACAATTCATCTTAAAACCAAAGAAGAGCATAAGAGTCCAAAAAAAACATTGTACAGTGGGCCGGATCGATTTTAATTGTGTGTACTTAAAATAGTCATGAAGTTGGCAGTATTTTAATTAAGATAAGTTTTAAGATATAATAAGATAATATATAACAATTTTAAAAATTAAAAAAAAATTGTAAGAAATTTAAGAATTTGAAGCTTAAAAAATGGCGTACATAAGGTCAGGAACGGACGACTTTGGGATACCCTGTACCAAAGAAAACTCCGGTATATTGCTTAAAAACATCAAAAACATTTGATTGCCAAATTAAGTTTCTTTATAAACAACAAAAATCAGACGAATTATTAACCAAAAATGTTTTTTTGACTGATCGTTTCTATTGGAGCTATATGATATAGTCAACCGATTTTGATCAAATTTGGTAGATTGCTTGGGTACTCTAAAAAACTTTATTTCTGAATGCCAAATCTAGTTACGATATCTTCATTAAAATACGAAATATAGCGAATTTTGTATAAAAAAGTTATTTTGGCCGATCGGTCCTATATGATATAGTCAAGCGATTTTATTCAAATTTGGTGCAGGGCTTGGGAACTTTATGAAAGTTTTGAATGCCAAAGTTGTAACGATATCTTTATAGACAAACTAATTATTCATCTAAAACTTTTGTTTTTTTTTTCGAGGTCGTCTGAAAAACCCCTATGGGAGATATATAATTTAACAGAATCTTAGTTTGGACAATTTTACGAATTTCAAAAATTTTAAGTTTTAAGAATTTTAAGAATTTGAAAATTTTGAAGAATTTGTATGACTTAAGAATTTTTACGACCTTTATGGATTATAAAAATTTGAAGAGTTTCGAAGAATTTAAAATTTTTTAATTATTTGAGAAATAAAAGAATCGGTGTTAAAGAATTAGAGGTATATAACTTTATATAGGGTGTTAAACTTAACACCCTTTTAAAATCTTAATTTGGACAATTTCACGAATTTCAAAAATTTTAAGAATTTGAAAATTGTGAAGAATATGACTTAAGAATTTTTACGACTTTTAAGGATTATACAAATTTGATGAATTACTAAATTTTGAAGAGTTTCAAAAACTTTAAGAATTTTTTAATAATTTTAAGAAATAAAAGAATCGGTGTCATAAGAATTATATCTGAATAACTTATAGTATTTGGAGAATCGCTAATTTTTGAAGAGTTTAAAGATATTTTTAAGACTTCTAAGGATTTAAAAAATTTGATGAAAATTACAAGAATTTTAAAGAGTTTTGATAGATTTGTATTTTCAAAAATTTTAAGAAATAAAAGAATCGGTATTAAAGAGTTGATGAATTCGACAAGATGTTTGGAAATCTGCTTATTTTTTAAGATTTTGCAGACTGTTAGCTAAGATTCAGAAGCTTATTAATTAAGAATTTGACAATTTCGAGGAATTTGTAAAAATTTGAATAGTTTTGACAAAATTTTAAAATGTTTGAAGAAACTTAATAGATTTTTAAAAATTTTAGTAATATGCAAAATTTTGAAGAGTTTTGAAGAATTTTAAAAATTTGAATAAATTGAGATATAGATAGAATCATGAAGTGTTAAAGAATTACATCTAACAAGATGTTTTGGATCTCTAACTTTTGTTTGTCGACTATTTAGCCAAGTTAGTTACATTCATAACTCTCATGCTCTAAATATAATGTTGATCATCTTTTGCCTAAAAGTCCCAGAAAATGAGAGAAATTTTGGAGAGTTTTGAAGAATTTTAAAAACTTGAATAATTTGATAATTTAAAGTATCTGATGTGCTTCAAGATTAGATCTGACAAGAAGTTTAGGATGATCTATCATTCTTTTTGTTTAAGAGCTATTAGCTTAGTTAGTATGCTCTTAATAAAGTTTTGATCTTTGTTGTCTCTTAGGTCATATCCTGTTTATAGCAAGGGCATAATTTAATTTGCAAAAACTTTTTTTTACTTAAAAATTTTCAATTATCATAATTGATGTCGAAATTATGAAAAATAATTTCATCATCAGATTTGATCCAGTTGTAGACCAACTCAAAACTGGAGAAATTTCAGTTGAAATAAAAACGGCGATTGAACTGCATTTGTATTCGAGAATGCGCTTGGAATACAGCGCCAGGATGTCATAATGAACGCAGAACTCCTTGCTGCAAACGACAACCTACGGATCTGGGTGTTTGTTATTCTTAAAGTTAGCGAGTACTTTCTCCAAGGTATCGGAAGTCGGTGCTAAGTTTATGTTTGATTTGTCCTCAGCAATATCATACAATAAAAATCTTTATTTATTTTAAACTCTTTGATAAATTTTGGTGTTATTCCGAATATAATACAATAACCTAATTTTATTTAACTTCAATTTAATGTTTTAATATCCGCAATTATTTATTTTATTACTTCGATAAAAAAGGAAAAACTAGTCCTATTAATAACTAAAAACGAAAAAAAAGGCGGCGTACGTTAAAGTCGGGAGTGGACGACTTTCGGATACTAATATTTTTTTAGGGAACGATCTCACTTGTAAAAGATTTGTAATTTATCTTATTTACTGCAACCCCTTTACCTAGGAAGTTGAAACTAAAAACGAGCGATGAATATGTTACCATTAAGCACGTCTCCAAGGCGCTCTAAATAGTAGAGAACATCTCTAAATTCGTCCAAATTATCTTAGAGTAAATCTATTAATAGTGAACTTTATTTATACAAAACCAACTCAAATTCCAATTTCAAAAAGTAAAAGCTAAAGGAGCATGTCTCCAATATGCAAAATGTAACGTACCGGAACTCAAAATTTTTCAAGAGAAAAAGTTTACACTCAACAGTCACTATAGTAGAGGAAAGTTAGTTTCCCTTTTCCCAAAACTTTAAGAATATTTAATTGTAAAATGCAAAAAAAGGTACAGTATTAGTATCAAATCTCTCAAAGCTGCCTTAATTAAGTGAACGTCACATTTAAATATATTATTAGACTCTCTCTTTGCCATGGTCCCACCTAGAGACTTAATACTCAAAAGACAACTTGCCTGAGGGATCCACTTTAAAAAGTTGCTTTATGTCTCTGCCAGAACAACGTTACAATTTTTTCATGCAAAAACTTCAAATAGAAACACCCACGTAGACTGACAATCAGCCACGACTATTATTACCACATCAGCAACATACGCAAAGCAATGTTCGCAAGTACATAAGAGCTGGTGGGTCTTATATTCTATATATGTATGTAACTTATATATAGATGTATGTATGTATGTACGTGGGTCTGTGGCACAACGCTCCAGTTTCAATTTGCGAATAATACTCAAAGAACTGAACTGAAACTGAACGAGAAAACTTCTTTGGCATACTCACGTACCGCATACAAGGCCATAAAAATAAATTGAGGCACCAAAAAGCATGTGTACACAAAGGACTAAGGACTAAATGGGCATGAAAGGGAGACGCCAGGAGACAGACAGTTAAACTGCCAGACAGAACGGCAGCAGTCAAAGAAGAAGCAGATGAAGATGATGTTATAGATGAAGAAGAATTATTGAATGTAACTGCTATTGAATATCAGAGAAATAACGCACACACACTCAAACACACACATACACACACAACTCCCTACACTGCGAGAAATAATCGGCAAAATAGTGGCAAACAACATGCAGATCCATTTGCCATCATAATTTTCGTTTACCCAATGCCGAAGAGCGGTTCCTTTTATCGCTTTAGTTGTTGATTTTATACAGTATACCCTATGTTAAAAGGTATACTGAATTTATGGAAAAGTTTGTCACAAACAGCCCAAGATCTTGTAGATGACAAGTAAGCAGTATCGTAAAATACTGGTGCTACGATTATCAATTATTATTTAATCCAAAATAAAAATAAACTTTAACGGTCGAAAAATTTTAAGTTGTGCACCAAATTAGTGAAAGTAAAAAATTCTGGCCTTATTTTAAAATTTTTATACCCTGTACCGTATGGTACAGTCGTCGGAGGCAAGGAAATTAAAATTCCATCGACAAAAAAAAAAGTTTTAGATGAATAATTCGTTTATCTTAGATAACTTTTAAAAAATCTCGTAGTTGCTTTGTATGAAGTATAAGCAAGTGTATATCTTAAAGCTTGAATCTTCTTCTTTCCAAAACCGTAAAGCAATCGAAAATCGGTTGAAAAATGGCGACGTTGTGATTGTGGGAGTGATCGCAGTACCCGAAAAACGGGTTTTAAGCAATAACTTGCGATTTTGGGGGTGTTACACAATTTTTGAAACACATTATCGTGATCTACTCGTCAAGACCTACAACGTACACTTGAAAAGTTCTTTGATTTTTTTTGACTTTGTAGGACAGTGTAATTATTCTTTATTATTATTTAAGAGTTACTCTTCAATTTGTTTGCGCTTCTGGTTCAGATGCCTTTGCTGGTTTCGGAGCCATATCCCAGTCATGTTGAGTATTTTTTTGATTCATTAATTCCTTTTTTTTTAATGATTTGGCAAATCCAAATTTCAAAGGAATGATAGGATAACTTATGGCATCCACGGTATTAGCTTCCATCCGTACAATCTCTGGTATAGAGACCTCCTCCCTTAGACACTCCACTTGGCCACGGACTCGGACTGTCCAGTGTTTGCAGCTTCAGAATTTGAAACTTCAGCTGTTGACTTCTTTGCTTTCTTCGGAAGCCGCTCTACATTTACTTCTTCTTTCGAGCGTCTCCGTTTCTTTTCGAAGTCTTTCGACTAGGAAGTAGCAGACTTATCAGCTGAGTTATCTTTTACGGATTTATGAGATATTACATTGTTAATAGCTTGCACCTAATATCAATCTCAGCTTTAACCAGTTGCGAATTATAAGTACATATACTCTTAAAAGAGTCCAAATGAAGCAGTTTCCAAATCGAACCAGCCAATAGTGAAAATCAGTCTTTGAAAAACTAACTTCTAAAATTATTTACATTAATAACACTAATTAATAATTGTTATAACAACTCAATCTGATTTCAATTTGTTTGAATTTGTTTGAATAGATATAGAATTTCATGTTAAACTAAGAATTATAGCATCCATATAAAGGAACATACTATATAATATAGCAGAAAAGAGGGATTAACTTAATTAATGAATGAATATTTTACCGTTGATACTTTAAAGCCAGTTTAAAGTTTGGCTTAACTTTTAAGAAAAAGTAATTTCTTAGATTTAAACAGAAAACTGACCTATATTATATTATATATATCGGGTTTTCCAAAAGGGAGCAAACTTAAAAATTTATGACAATAAGTATATGGAATTTTATAATAATTAATTTTTTTTTGAAAACTAAATATTGACTCTCAATTCTCATTTGCATCGGGTTTTTCAATAGGGACAAAAGTAGACCGAAAGTGACAGGAAACGACGCCCCATTTTATTTCCCCCGTTCTCTTGACATTTCTCTTTAGTAAGGTTTGCCAGATGTCACCGCGGCCTTCAGTGCTATTGAACGGGAGTCTGCGAAAATGGGTCTGGCGGTAAATGAGGGCAAAACGAAATATATGCTGTCGTCAAGTAGGGACGTGCGGCGGCTTGGGTCCCAGATTACGGCCGACAGCTATACTTTCGATGTTGTCAAGGAATTTATATACCTTGGCACCGCCGTTACCACCGACAACGATGTCAGCCTGGAGATCAAGCGCAGAATAACTCTTGCCAACAGGTGCTATTTCGGTCTCAATAGGCAATTGAGTAGTAGAGACCTCTCTCGCGCGACAAAAATATCACTCTACAAGGCACTCATCCTTCCAGTGCTTCTTTACGGCGCGGAAGCCTGGACCGTGTCGCTAACTGATGCAGCTGCCTTGGGAGTTTTCGAGAGGAAAGTACTGCGCAAAATCTTTGGTCCGATTCGAGTTGGCGATGACTACCGCATCCGCACCAACCAGGAGCTGTATGAGCTCTTCAACGACATGGACGTTGCTCAGCGTATCAACATCCAGCGGCTTCGCTGGCTCGGACATGTCGTTAGGATGGACGAGGATGCTCCAGTTAAACGTGTGTTCGATGCGGTAGTCAGCGGCCGTCGGCGGAGAGGACGACCGTGTCTCCGTTGGAAAGACCAAGTGGAAGGGGCCCTGTCTTCGCTCGGTGTGACCAACTGGAGAAGGCGCGCGCAATGCAGAGGCGCCTGGAGAGACGTTTTAAGGCAGGCCGTAACCCGGTAATCGGGTTGGTATGGCCACATAAGATAAGAAGAAGGTTTGCCATTTCATCATGAAGAGATATACGATCCAACAACGAGTCGAAATTATTAAAATTTACTACCCAAATTCGAATTCAGTGGCCTCAACTTTGAGAGCGCTACATCCAATTCGTCGTCATAATTGCCCTGCCAGATCAACAATTGAGCGTCTAGTGGAAAAATTTGAGTCCACAGGCACAGTACAAAAGCCAGTGAGACAAAAATGGCCCGTACTGTCGAGAATATTGCTGCCGCTAGCGCATCAATTGAGAGGAAGACCCAAATCCGTCCCTCACGCGACGTTCTTAAGCGTTGGGCATCTCTGTGACGTCATTGTGGCAAATTTTGCAAAAAGATCTTGGCCAACATCCTTACAAGATCAAATTGACGCAAGAACTGAAACCGCTTGACCACCAGAAGCGTCGTATGTTCGTGAATTGGGCTGAGCAGCAACTTGAAAATGATCCGGATTTTCATCGAACAAATCATCTTCAGCGATGAGGCTCATTTCTGTCTGAATGGCTTCGTCAATAAGCAAAATATGCGTTATTGGTCAGGCGGCAATCCACACGTACTCCATGAGTCACCATTGCATCCCGAAAAAATTACGGTTTTGGTGCGGTTTATGGGAGAGTGGCGTCATTGGGCCGTACTTCTTCCGTGATGATCAATACCGGCACGTTACTGTGAATGGGAATCGCTACCGCTCAATGATAACCGAATATTTGTGGCCCGAATTGTATGATATGGACTTGGACAGTATGTGGTTTCAGCAGGACGGCGCCACCAGCCACACAGCGAATGTCACAATCGATTTATTGAAAACCAAGTTCGGTGAACTTGTTATTTTATTATTATTATTTGACGGCGTTAGACTTTTTCCTGTGGGGCTACGTCAAGTCTATGGTCTATGCCAACAAGCCACGATTGATGAACTTCGTACAAATATCGAACGTGAAATTGCAGCAGTATCGGCCGATTTATGCTTGAAAACCGTCGAAAATGAGGTTCAGCGTCTGGACTTCTGCAAGCGTGGTGGCTAAGCAAAAGAAATCGAGTTCCATACATAATGGCATCGAATGTACTTTCACAGGAATAAAGATCCGATTGATATCCAAAACCGTTTTTGTTTTATTTAAAAAAACTTTTGTTGCGCTCTTATTTAAAAACCCTTTATTTTAATCATATTTCGAACCAAGAAGTATGTGTGTTCATTTGAATAACCTTTGGAACTGATTCAAAAATTAAAAAATCATATTTAAAGGATTGTGAAATATGTTGAGAGTTCTTGGCTTAATTTATATTGCTTTACTTGTTTCTTTTAAATCTTAAAGTAAGCAATTTTATATCTTAATTCAAAACTTTTACTAATATTTCCAGAATTTTGGACCTTGCTTCAAATTATTGACGGATTAAAAAATTTGAAAAATGAATATACAAAATTTTTTTAATATTGAAGTAACAATCTAGACAAGGCTCGGGGAGTACACGACGACTTTGGGATAACCTGTAAGATTACATTGTATTAACACCCAGTATATTGCTTAAGGACTCCAAAAGACATTTGATTCGCAAATTGTATAACGATATTTTCGCAATTAAACTAAAAACAATCGAATTTTGTACAAAAACTGTGTTTTTTTTTGATCGGTTCTATGATACAGCCAATCCGATTATGATTAAAGTGATTTATTTATCCGAATGCCAAATCTGGTAACGCTATCCATTGAAACTTATTCGTTTTCATGGAGCTCCAAACTCACATCTATTGAATGCAGCTATTGATGTCAAAAAAATAAATCAAGCTTGTCTCTCATAAGATAATAAGGGATCTAATCCGAAAGTGTGATTAAGCCAGCTTTTACCATCTTTGAGATCTCGGAGTTTATACAGATAGATAGACGGTTAGGAAGACTTAAAAGATCCTGCTTGAGAGCTTGCACTATGTTCTTCGAGGATGCTAGAAGCAATTTTACGAAGTCTTTATGACTCTACCAAGATATGCAGAACTGATAGTCATATTATAATACTTATTTTCATTATTCAATGCACATCTGAACAAGAGACGAACCTCATCAAAGCGCCGTACTCTACCAATTAGGAATATGTGAAAACCCAAGAAAACGGTTTCTCCCCCTCCTGAAACGTTTATTGCTCTAGATAATAGAAGGTTAATTTAAAGCCAAAACAGAATCCCCATATTCTATCATCAATTCAGAGAGCAACTGACAAAAAAATCCTATCCGCTGGAGACATGGAATAAATAAAGTCACATAACACTAAATACAAATCAAAAAGGTACATCGATATCTTTAGTCCCCTTGTTTAAGTTAATTATGGGAGTCTCCGACGATAAATGTAGATACAAGGTTTTCTATCAAATATTCGTTAAAGGATATCTTAAAGTCGTCATTGCCCAGCTCTAACATTCGCCATATTTATTTTGTAAGAATTCTTTGAGCCTTATATGTGCTTACATGACTATGTGTATGTGTCTGTGTATGTGTCTGTGTGTGTGTATGTGCGTGCGTGTCAGCTATCACACAGCTATCCTGTGTGAGCTGGAATGTGTTTAGTGAAAATTGCTTCGAAAATTTTCTTGTAGTCATTGAAAGTGAAACATATGTTGTGTGTCACAGTTAAAATATACATACAAACAAACACAAGTACACCCCCCACACACACAAACACAACATCCCGGCCATAATAACGCCCATTTGGCCAGGCTACTCGTATAACAATCCGCACCCGAGACTTAGCCCCACATCCTGCATCGTCCTGCCAACTCCACCAAATGCGATTCTAATGCGTGGTAGCATATTCTCCTTATGCGTGTAGTGCGTAATATTTGCATACTTAGATACAATTTCTATAAGATTTTATGGCCGCTCCTTGGAGTCGGCGGCGTGTTTATTTATTTATTTATTTATATGATGCAAAAAATAGGCAAACCGTAATTGTTTATTGATCGATTCGGTAAATGCTCTTTAAATACATTTTCCATTATTTATGGAAAATTCATGCACTTTGATCAAATGTCAACCAGTCTGTCATACGAATGGAAAATAAAATGCATAAATAATTAGGCTCTGAATATTTTATGGAAATCGTTTTTTTCTCTTGCTACACGTGGCAAGTTCTGATTCGGAATTGCAGGCTGGGTAAAGGAAAGAGCCTTTTGAGTGCTGTTGACATCTCATATATATTCTATGCTCGCGAATTTTTATATATATTGCCTTGTTGACGTCTGTTTTTATTTACAAACATATATTTACTCGTATATGAGTTTATTTGGAGAGCTTAACATCTTTTTGTAGCAACAAATTCAAAATTCAATCAACTCAGAATGAGGAGGCTTTTTAATATGATGGTTGGATGTGTCTTAAAAAGTCATTAATATTTGCAGAAAATTTGTTAAATCAGTAAAGTTGTCACATAAGAGCAAACAAGAGCAGAAAGATACATATTTTTGGTACATTTAGTTATGAAAAGTATCTCATCTTCGAAATTTTTCTGTTTTTGCTTTTTCTGTAATTCATTTATTAAATATCCTCATTGATAGATTTGAGTGATTGCAAATATAATTCATTTGACCTATATCTTTAATTAAAGAAACTTTTTATCGAAAGAAACTTAAACAACATTCTGTGTTTCCAAGAAATAAATTTTAATGAGATTTTAAATATTCATTTATATATCAGGTATATCTTTAAAAGTAAAATGTATGCTTAGACAGAACCGAAGGCCTTAGCAGCCAGTGTTCCAATATACCTCAAGTTAGTCTTAGTTTTGTAAACTTTTCTAACTATATTATAAATAAATAAATAAATAAAATGTATGCTTATGTGTTAGAAATAGTTTTTCAATATAAAAGCTTAAATCCAGAGTAGGTTTAAAACGATTTTTTTTTTTTTTTGGTTTTAAAAAGATTTGAAATAAAAATCAAAGCGAAGCCAAAAAATGGTAAAATATTATATAATTTTATATCACAGACAACTAATAGGCTTCTTTGTAGGGTTGGAAAAACACTTCGCATATTATGTTTAGTTTTACTTTTCTCAAACACAAGATTGTTTTACTCTAGAATCTGTAAGAAATATTCTTAATTTTTCTTGCAATAATTATAAGCATTCTCAAATTCAAAATTTCTTGCGGAAAAGCTATCTACAATCAAATGGAATTAATCAATCTAGGCAAAATGCTCGCTCTGAGCGTGAATATCGTAACCAGATTTGGCGTTTGGAAATTTTTTAGACCACTTAAGCAATGTGCCAAATTTGAACAAAATCGGTTGACTATATCATATAGTTCCCATAGGTCCGATCTTCCAAAAAATCGATTTTTTAACAAAATTTGTTGTGTTTCCTTTGTATGTTAAGATATTGGGACCAAATTTGATATTCGTGAGTATTTTATAGTTCCTAAGCACTGTACTAAATTTAATCCAAATCGTTTGACTATATCATGTAGCTCCCGTAGGACCAATCGGTCCAAAAATACGTTTTTAATACAAAATTCGATGTGTTCTGTTTGTTTGTAAAGATATTTGAAATATATATTTGGCATTCAGATCTTTTTTAAGGTATTTAAGCACTGTGTCAAATTTTATTGAAATCGGTTGACTATATCATATAGCTCCCATAGGAACGATCGGTTAAAAAAAAATTTTTTTGCTTAAAAATTCTTCTGTTTTTGGTTTTTTGTGAAGGAACCGGATTTTATTGCAAGTTAGTGGTACAGGGTATCCCAAAGTCGTCCGCGCCCGACTTTGTCCCGATTTTACGCTCATGCTTTTTCTCAGTGTCTATTCAAAATCTGAATTTTGATTTTTTTTGTACCAGAATAGTTTATGTACCATAACTTTTAGTCCGATGTCCAGGTGGTGAACTTGCTAAAAACGAGAGGAAACAGGCTAATGCTTTCGGATACCATCTAGAGGATCGTTTCAGTCCTTATGAATTTGCTACGATAGAGCAGACTAGGGAGACCCACCAGAACCTTCAGACCCCACTGCAGATGTCCCCGCCTATTAACCCTATAAGGATTGAAGAATTAACTGAAGCGATCCAATTATTGCCGAAAAATAAAGCTTCGGAGTATTGATAGGATTTGCAATGCTACGTTGAAGGCCTTGCCTACAAGAGCGCTCCCTTTATATAGTATTAATTTTTCATGCTATTATCAGGCTCCAAGTCTTCCCAAAGCAATGGAAACTAGCTGCGATTCTTATAATTCACAATCCAGGCAAACCAGAAGCTGATCCTGAGTCGTATCGGCCAATAGGTCTTTTACCCTCGCTGTCTAAATTATGGGAGAGAACTATTGCGAATCGGATTTCTGCCATTATAAGTGAATGCAATATCCTGCCGGATGACCAATTCGGCTTTCGAGAGGGACACGGCACTGTGGAACGGGTCCACAGATTGGTGAAGCACATCATACAGGCTTTAGACGACCTGGAGTTCACCAACGCTGTCTTCCTAGACATGCAGCAAGCTTTAGATAGGGTGTGGCACGATGGCCTATTGTGCAAAGTTAAAAACCTTTTGCCTACACCGTGGCCTTCTAAGGTCATATCTGGAGGTAAGGGACATATACTCGTCCGCTTTTAATATGAGAGCATGAGTGCCGCATGGCAGTGTTCTGGGTCCGCTGCTCTTTTCTGATATACCCAGCCATACCTCTGAACATATAAAAGCTCCCTCTAGGGCTATTATTGCTACATATGCAGATGTCATCGCAGTCATCTACATAATGCCAAATGTAGCGTAGAGGCAAGTAATGGTCAAAGCGTATCTTCATACTCCCGCAGCTTGGTGCAAACGGTGCAATTTGAAGGTTAACCTACTAAAAACAATAAACCCTTGCTTCACACTCAAAAGATTTACGCATACCCCTTTAATCCAGAGGGAGCTATTCTGGAGCAGCCGTCACAAGCTAAATACCTCGGCATCACTTTGGACAATCGCCATTTCTTTGGGCCACACCTCAGAGAGACGGCTAAAAGATGTCGTCACAGACTGCTACAACTGCGGTGGCTCTACAATAAGAGGAGCACCTTGTAAAAGAGCTATTTATGTGCATTGTACTCTTCCGATATGGCCTTATGAAGTGCAGATTTGGGGGATTGCTGCCAAACCGAACTATAAACGCATACAGGTATTGCAGAATCGGGTTCTACGGTAGATAACCAACTGTCCCTAGTACGTACGCGGTTCCATACTCTATAGAGACCTCAATCAGCATTCAGTCGAAGAACAGATTGGTAGGCACACTAGTAGATACAGCGATAGATTGCAAAGACACCGCAGCCTACTCGCGAGAGGGCTACTTCCTGCCCGCCCTTTAAGGCGGCTTAAACGGCAAGGTTTTGCGAAGACGTTGGGTCAGTAAGACTACCTTCAATTAAAATCCTCCTACGGCGTTATGGGGTTGGGCTGTTATTTATTTACACATCCATGTGTTGATATGGTACAAAATTGATTTACAGATTCTTCACTTAAATTTGTCTTTTTTAGATGGTTGTTTTTATTTTAAACAGAATAATTTAATTATTATAGCCATAATACCATAATCGTTCGCAAAATTTGATTTATCTAAACTAGTCTGAATTCAAACTATCTTAAAGACAATATTGTTATTTTTGATTAGCGCACTTAACAAATATTTCTTTCCACAACACTGAATAGCTTCGAAGTCTCATATATCTAGTCATAAATGCTTTTAAATGAATATTGTTCATATGAGCCTAAAAGCATGCAACACACATTTTACTTGCTGCTTCATTACGTTTAACAACACTGCTTATTAGTGTTATCAATTTGAAACAAATTAACATTAACAGCTGTGTCCTTGCATGTGGTAATTAAAATCTCCCGCCAACATTAACAGATATTTATGTAAAAAGAAATTTCTATACATAACATATTTATACAAACATACGTCCTTAAAGCGAAAAACGTCTTTAACAAAACAAATTAAAAGTAACAGCTGCTTCATCAACACGAATATGTTAATTTGAAATTTTCTTGCTGCCACAAGGAGCACACACACACTCACACGCTGTCAGCCAAGATGCCAAGGAAAAGCGTCAAGTTGTAATTCTTACGGCCTAAAAGTCATTTAGACAAGTTTAATTTTAATTGCACTGCGTTTACAAGATTTGTGGCAAGACAGCGAGAGAGAGAGCGAGTGGGCAGAGAGAGCGCTTACAGAATTTCGAATCAAAGCCGCGTCTTAGTTGGAGCGACAAGCAGGAACAGATGAGCGCTGAGGCCAGAAACCAAGGCAGCCAACAGTTAAAATCGTTTATTAACTACGCCCAAAGGAGCCTCATTAAGCTGGCCCTGCTCGCAGCACACAACAACTACTACAACAACATTAACCACACACCAACCTTATAGACAGAGTGGCGGGACTTAAGTTAATGGCCACCCGCCACCAAGAGCAACTATATCTCAAGTTGAGGTTGAACTAGAGAGTGTAGTATCCGAACGCCTTGAGCAATCAGCTAGCGCGTGTTTTATGCGCACTCAAGTCGCACATAACCTAAAGTAGTCCCCAATGGAAAGTTTCGCCTTTATGCCATGTTAGTATTAGTGGCGTTTTACAACACTGAAGCTGTTGCTGCTCTTGCGGTTAGCGGCCGCCAAGAGTCAGCGGCGGCGGCGGCGGCAAGGGCTCCAGCCAGACCAAACCTCAATGGTCGAGCTGACGTTAGATTGTCGCTGGTGGTTTTTAATTATGACCGCGTCGGCGGCGATGGCGGCGGCAGTGGCGGCCATTTTGTTGCAGCACGCAAGAGAGCATACAGCAGAAGCTGTGCCATCTTGTCCTTCCAACTAGCATGAATTTTTATTTGATATGTAATTACTTTTGGCTCAGGGCGGCACATATTTTCTTTTTTTTTATAATTACATGAGCCGTTGCTCTCCAAGCTCATAAAAATGAAAAGTTGGGCCGCTTTTTGGCCAAAGTTGTTGTGAGTTTTGATACTTTGCTAATGATATACTCAAAACGGACGAGTTTTGTATTCTAATGCGGCCAGAAGGAAGTATGCTAAGAGTGTAAAGGGTGTTTTTTTTATGGGACATTTTTTAATAATGCGAAATCATAACAGAAGTGTGGTACGGTATAATTCCAATTTTTAATATTAGTCATTGGTGAATGTAGTGAAAGTGTAAAAGAATTTTGTGTTCTGAAATCAATTTTTTTTTAAGGAATCTTTTCAAATATTTTTGCCTCTATTTTTTTTAGACGAAAATATTTTTGTAGAAATGAGTACATGCAAAATATCAAAATAAAAATAAAAATGCTCTCAGCGTTTCTGGAAACTATTCCGCTATAGAAAGATGTTTAAAAATGAAGAAAGTAAATTTTAAAATTAAATACGTCACTATCTATGAGTCTGAAAGATGATCGATAGAATAAAACCTTGCACCAAATTCATCGTCAGACTTCAATTAAAAAAAAAAATCCTTTTAAACTTTTTTTTGTTAATATTGTTGCACCAAATTCATGTAAAGAATTTATCCATGCTGCCGTAAAAGCTTTTAAAGCCTTTTAAAAATAATAAATACAATTTTTTTAAATAGTTTAGTTTTGAAATGTTTAAGAAATATCAGAATTTTAGGAAAAGACAGTTTCATTATTTTTATTTTTTTGAAAAATTTAACTGGGAATTTTTTATTATTTTTTTTTTTTGAAAGATTCGTATTAAAATAAATATAGCTACTGGACGGCCAAGTTCTCTACCACTTTTAATATCTTTAATTTTGGTAAATGATATTTTTGGCGTTATTTTCTATAGCCAGCCTTTTTTTTCAATCCCAGAAGATTAACAACACATCCGCACCACGTGCAACGGAGCTTGATGTGGTTAAGCTTACCAATATACCCCAATATATTCAATTAAAATAAAGTTTTTTATTTTTTATATGGCATCCAGCCAGCCAATATATTTGTTATTTTAAGAATAATCGAATGAAATGCGCAGCGGGAGAGCATTGCAGAATTTTCACAGGAATTTTTATTTGCGATAGCTTTGCAAGGATATAAGTTAAAAGCTCCCACAAACAAGGCGACTTTTACTAGTTTTATTTTACTTTTTTAATAAATATTGCTGACCCAAAGCTTTAGCTTAGCTGCACCAACCACGTTATTTTGACCACTACTGTATTTTTAAAAATAAATAAATATAAAAATAGGTCTTAAAAAGTGGTCAATATTAATGAGGGACTGATTTAGAAGATTTTTTTAATAACAATATAATGTTTTACTTATAATATTTCCACACCAAAAGAAGCACTAGATGCTATTATAAACATCCTACCACTGAACAAGGTAGGGAAACAATAAGCCATTCTATCAGTTTTACGCATGAGACAGGCGAAAAAATGGATTGACCAAGATTTTGGTCATGCAAAGATTCTTAAGGGGAACCCACTTATTCCCGGAAGTACAGACTACTGGAACATTTTACAACTAAATTCAGAGCCTATATTCCAACCAAAGAGGAGTGGAATACAGGTATACCAGGCCCAGCGGGCTCGATAAAGGTATACACGGACGGTTCCAAGCTACAAGACCATGTAGGAGGAGGCGTCTACGTTGAGGAGGCTTTAATAACAATAAGAAACATATAAGTTCCAAATAAGAACATTTGTATCTAGTCGGACTGCCAAGCGGCTATTAAGTCCCTAGTTTCTATGACTTCATGTATGAAGTCAGTGAATTACTGCCGTTTGTCTCTATGGGAGATGGCTGAGCAGTTTTAAATTCACCTCATATGGGTCCCAGGAGATAGCGACTTCGAGGGCAACTGTATTGCGGATGAACTGGCTAGACAAGGAACTACCAACATCCTCCTTCAAGACAAAGAGGGCCTGGTTATACCCTTGGCCAGCTGTAAGCTGAGAATTCGAAATTTTTTCTCTCTCTGTGCAAATAAAATGTGGAATCGCCCATCGAATACGTGTAGAATCTCGCGGCAAACTTCGCCGACATACTGCCGCAAAAGAACCAAAAAACTTTGCTGTCTGAATAGAGCCCAGTGCTCATCTGTTATCCGTGCCATCACGGGACACTGGCTGTTGGGAAACCACGCATCCAGGTTGAATGCTCCCCACCGTGACTTCTGTAGAAGCTTTGGCCATGAGGAGGAGCTGGAGTCGATGGAACACTTTTTCGGTCACAGCCTTGTACTGAGCAGTAAAAGATTTAGGTACCTAAAGTCATACTTTCTTGACGATTTATTTCAGCTCTATGAACAGAGTCCAAAATGCCTTTTAAGGTTTATTCAGGCTGCCGGATGTCTTCCTCACCTATTATAGGGGACATCTCAAGTGGGGAAGAGTAGTGAACTAGCTTACTCGAGCGGTATCGCAACGGGCCTATCCTTGGCCTAAGTGAGTTGGGACGTCTGCCCCAACTGCCTTCCTAACCTAACCCAACCTAACCTATAATATTTCTAATTAATATTTGTGAATTCATTTTAAATGATTTCATAAACTTTCGTTTTTATATTGTATATTATTCAGTTTGATATATTTTATAACATTTTTATTTATTATTATTAATTTATTTTTTGTTTTTCTTTTAAACGTGATTCGGCCATCGTACGTATTTCGCGCACCTTATCACTTGATGATAAAGTATCCTACCCATGCATAATAAATTTTCAATTCAAGTCTCACTAATTCAAAACGTTGATTTAGTGTCCATTTATTCATAGAAAAGCTGAACACAAAAAAATCACCCTATACATACACGTACATGTATGAAATGATACCATTGACCTTTAACAGGTCGAAGTAAGGTGACGCACATGTAATGCTAGGTGTCTTTGTGTGTGTGTGCGTAAATTATCTTGAGTTGTGTGCGTGAGAGCGTGTGATTCATAATTTCTAAGTAGACTTCATATTTGTAATATAATTACATTTAGATAGACTGAGAGAGGTCAAATTAGTTGCTACGACGTCACGATGTTAAGCACAAAATTTTTCTAAATACTCAAGTGCCAACATTTTGCTCTCAAGTGTACCAAGTTATATCTTTGACTTATGCGCAGCAATTAATTGAATGTTGAATATATTAAAAATAAGATTTATGTTTATTAAGTTTTGACAATATATCATTTATCTTCCGGTTGGAAGATTAATAACTCAAACAAAACAACTGCTGACTTTAAAAGCGAATATTTAAAGCATTTTACCATGGTTATACCTGCCCGTTATCGATTACTTTTTAAATTATTCTTGTAACTTGGGCAGCAGCTTATCATTTAGCCTCTTCCAAACTTTATGCTTTGCGATGATATCATTTTTTTTGTGCGCTCCTTCTTGACCTGTCGAGCAAAAGCTCTTAAAGTTGTTTATCTGATTGTTTATGGCTGCCATTGCAGCATAGAAAGTTCATTTATCTGCAGATTGAACCTTTAAAGTATCTATGCAAAATAATCCCGGTAACATTTTGTTGAATCTTACCTTTTCATTAGACACTTTGGCAGTTTTTGGCCAAGCAAGCTCATAAAATATTTACTAGAGGGTCAAACATTTTGGTCACAAGCAACATATGGCCGCTCATATACTATGCCAGTGTTGGTAAATGCTTCTTATTCCATGGTGCATAAATGATACATTACTTTTACAAAATGGTTCTTGATGCTATGAAATGCACAGTGGAGTGGATTCCTGTATGTCGAAATAAGAATATGCTCTTGTATTGCGGTTACTTGTGGGGTTAATGTGGCTGGAGTAAACACTCTAATTCAATTCACTCCTTATTTTTTCTTCTTCTTCGGTTGTACTAAGAACCAAAATTGGTTTTTATGCTTATACAACAATGGCTGAACACCCAAATTACACAAATTGTGTAAGAATAGAGCAATAATTAATATTTGATAGCTTCACAATCTGAAAAATAGTGAAACTTAAAAAGGTAAAAGAGAAATAAAAAGCTAAAATTTCTTAGTAATTGGACTTTATTGAAAACTCGTAGATTGCTCTAGTTTTTATATATATACATAACTTGTACATTCCTGTAAATTTTTCCAAAACATGCTAAATTCATTATAATAACAAAAACAAACTCGTAATGATTTTTCGTAGTTATTTTTGTTGCACATTTTATTGCTAAACGAAATCCAATACAGTGAACGCTCTTGAAAAATAAATATCATAAATTCGACATTCTAGAAATTTAAACCAGACTTTCATGGCATTAAATGTTCTAAAATTAGAACTTTACAAAATCCCAATGATAATCTTTATAGATAGATTCGTATCATTAGCAGCAGTTGCAAAGCGTCACTCATTCCGGTCATTTCAAATCTTTAACCGTCAAAATCCATCCACTTTTGACAAAGTTATGCACATTTAAAAAAAGTAAAAAACTATATTTGCCTCTAAAACAAAATGCGAAAGACCGAAAAAATTGTTTCGGTAAAATACACGTGTCTAGTGAAATGGACCACAGGAACAACATATTTCAGTTTCACTGAAATCTAAAATCTGACGCACAGACCGGGTGTATTTGGAAGGGACAATATGTTTGAAAAATAAGATTTTTGAGGTTATGTGAAACCAGTCGGAAAAATTCTGTTTTAATGTCAGATTCGGATTCAGCGCATCTATACATCTAATGAGTGTCGCGTCAAAAGAACAAAATTTTTTTTTTTTTTGTTTCGTTGGTCTTTTCAAGATGGATAATAACCCCATTGGAGCTCGACAGGCATACCTGCCTGTTGGATGGTCGAAACATACTTATTTGAGACAGTAGCAAAACGACGTCTTTTGTAGCCGCCCCATCATGGGGAACAGAGGCTACGATTCGCCTTCTCACAATTAGCTAGCTCCCAGAACGGTTGTTCAGGGGATTACCCAGGGATACTTGACTCGAGAGTCGGAAGTTTGTGAGCTGCTTGAACCGTTCAGCAAAAGAATCATTTCTGGCCACTCCCAAGTGAATGGCGATTAAAAATTTTCAGGTTCCATAAATCTGTTGTCATACGGTTTTATTTAGCTGCTAAGGATCGACAATAGGTAGGTTAGCCTACAGTAGAAGTAACACTATCGAATTAAGCCTCACCACCCTTCTGAGACTAGTCAACAAGTAAAACAAATTACAAGCCGAGTCGGTAAATAAAAAATACTTCGAGAATTATGTGATGTGTACGGAAGATGTGTTGACCGAACGCCAATGCCAAAATTGGTTTGTAAAATTTCGCTCCGGCAATTTCGATCTTGAGGACGCACCACGTCTGAAGACCTCTTGAAGCCCATGTGTATAAAATAAAGTATTTGGTCGCTGTAAATCGTCGAACTCGAGAGATTGCTAAAATTTAAATTTGTCGAACGTGACCGTTCATAAGCACATGAAAGGTCTAGGATTGATTTCGCAGCTTGACTTATGTTATGGGTTCCACATTTGCTTCGTCGCATTAACGACAGTGATTTGCTTATCAATGGCCAAGAAGGGATCCATTTTGGAAACGCATTGTGAAGCGCAGGAGATTATGGTCTAAAAAGGATGAACCAGGTCAAACTACTTCGAAGGTTGGTGGAATTTCAAAGGCATTGTTTATTTTCAGCTTTTGCCCGACAATAACACGATTAATTCTGAAGTATATTGTAATCAGCTGGACAAATTGATGCATTCAAACAGAAGAGGCCAGAATAGATCAATGAAAAAGGTGTAGTGCGAGATCTCCTACAAGTTTGATGACTCGCCAAAAGCTTTTGCAGATTGGATGGGATGTGCTACCACAATATACTCCAGACTTAGCACCTTCCGACTATTACGACAAAATTTTTTGGATAGGAGAACCTTCACCTCAAATCAGGTGTCGAAACCCTCTTGGACCACTTTTTTGCCTGCAAGAATCAAATATTGGAATCAATCTCTTGCCCGAGAGATGGTAAATGGTATTGGATCGAAATGGAGTATATATAGATTCATAAAATGTTGTAGAGCAGAACTGAATAAGTCCATACTATAGATTTCGCAATGCTATACCATTGTACCACATCGATCTTTCCAAATGACACGATGTCCTTTGATCCGGAAGAGTTTTTAAACATTTTTTTTAAACCTTACAACACCAAATCATATATACAGCATTTTTTACACATATACATGATATACCCTCAGATCATATCACGGTAGGGATGAGTGCAATAATGGGGAAAAAAAATTGTTAAGAAAATTTACATTATAATTATATAACAAATAATCTTCATAGGAAGTCATAAACTTTTTAAGTGGATTATTAACTTTTTTAGATATCCTATACTTTAAATATTCACGATTTCGCAATCACACAAAAAAACGATTTCCAGAGGCCTGATTTTGGTTTTTTCTTTTCAATCCGAAAATATACTCCATTTTAAGCGGAATTATCAAAATGAAAAATTTAAATACTTTCCGAATCAAAAGAAAATTTTAGAAATTATTTCCATTAAATTGGGATATTTGCAACCATTTTTATGCCAAGGATCCAGTGTGCGTCATCTATTTATAAGGATGTTAATTTTAAAAAAGTTATCGAAGATTGAATTCATTTGGCTTTGACTTTGTTTACGTGCTTTTACAAAAAAAAAGGATGGAAATTAAATTTTTTTAAGGAGATACATACAGCTCGATTTCGTACAAAACCAGAAAAAATTTGATAGCCATGTTTCATTTCTCATTTTTAAAGGAACCTTTAGGAATTTTATAAAACGTAATGCAAATTCTATTAAACTTGTATGTTAAAAAAATTTCTAAGTTGTTCTCAAAGTAAAGTTTTTCGCATAAATCTAATTTTTAATTTATGTCCATTATAATTTAAGATATCGAACATTTAAATAGCAAACTTCTTTTAGGTATAGTACTTTTTTGATCTCCTAATAACAAATTATTATTTACGAATGAATATTCTGTTCCTGTTCGAAATCGTTTAACAGTGCGAAGTGCGTCTGTTTAAACTTGTCTAATCTAGCATCAAATGATGTCTGGTTTATTAAATTATGTAACATATGTAGGTTGCTTGTTTCTAGCCTAAATCTTAACAATATAACTTCTTTTGACATTACTCCATACTTACATTAAGTTCATCAACATAAGCATTTGGCTATAAGAGACAATTTACCATGACGTCAGCTGTTCCAAAAATACCTCAAAGCTACAACCAAAAATACAGTTCCAGTCCTTAAAAAAAATTACCCTCATTGTAATGACAGAAGCCATGACAGATTCACCTTTAAACACTGCCTTTTAGGCTACTTTGAAACACTTGTATCAAAAATAATCGACTCCACTTTGCCCTAATTCTAAACACTACACGCTCGGCAATTCCCATTGTGCGCCACCTGTGATATTGATGCTGATGACGTCGATGGTGCTGCTGATGAGCGGCATTTGTAGTTGTCTCAACCAATTTAAAAATTTACATAAGCGCAGGACGGCATGGTGCGTGTTTTAGAAAGGTTGTGCTATTTTTTAACGCTGTGCTCGGGGCTGGATAAAGCCTAATTTAAGTAATTTTGCACCAACAGAGGATGCGCCTAATTTTGGAGCATTACTATTCAGTTTGCGTCTAAGTTTCAACAATAGACAGCTGTGTCCTGCCTGGTTCTAAGCCCCACTCCTGCAGCTGTTCACTGGTTTCTCTCTCTAAAGCGGTTTGGTTTCTAAAATACTGCCAATAGCAGCTGTATTTAAAGATGGCCACCACCAACACTTGAAAAATATGAACCCTCTGAATTTTCGGATTGGGTTGGACTGGGTTGCATTGGGCGTCACACTGCGTGAGTGTGAGTGTGTGTCTGTGTGTGATTTTGAAAACTGTTTTGGTGGCAAAACTTTGAAGTGTTGGCCACTTCACAGACACCGACAACATAAAGAAAAGCCACTTACCATGCCAACGGGCAATTCAGCTGACTTGACTTTGCCGTGCAAGAAGACACCGAGCCAGGCAGCAACAAAACATCCGAACTCTGCCTCTCTACCAAAAACAAGTTGGCAGCCCATGACAGTGCAAACAAAAACAATTTAAGTGTTATTGCACGTTTCGGTTGCTTGTTCCATGTTCACTCCAGTTCACTCTGTCCAGTGTCCTCTAAAGGTTTTATGTGTTTGTTCGCCCAAGTGTGTGTGTGAGTGTGGGAGAATGGGCGTGGCACCCAGCTGGTTGTTGCCTTTTTGTCGTAAAGTGTAATAGATGGTAAGAAAGATCTCACTTTTTGTTTAGGCTATCAGCGCGATTTTGGTTGCCAGGACGTATTTGCTTTAGGTAGCTTGATAGCAAATTAATCGGCTTAGAATACAATATACAGGAAAAAAATAAAAACAAAACAAAGCTTTAAGTATCTATGTAGGATAAGAGTAGTTCGAACTTGCACATGCTTACAAAAAAAAGTACAACAGATTGAAAATGTTCAATGTACCACAAAAATGTTTTTCAATTAACAATATGGGGAACATGGGTTAAGCTAACGGAGTCAAAGGGTGTATTAAGTTTGTACGAAAGTTTGTAACAAGGATAAGAAAGTATATATTTTCCATACAATAAAATAATTAACAAAGTGAGTATGTGATGATGTTCATAAGCTAAAGTTTAGAACATACTTGTGATGCTTTTGTTCACTTTTTTTGTTCAGATTAGCCTTAATTTTAAAAAAGTTTGGTTTTGATTTTATTTTTAATCTAAGTATAGAGATGTTGATTATTGTTAGTTTGGAATTTTTACCTTTATACGTTGCTATTGAGAGTTGCTTACGTCGATACTCGAGTATATTTGCCTTTATTTATATTATGAATATATATTAGAAGAAAAAAAAGTATACTCAAATTTAGGCTACTAGAATCTCGGACATTTGATTTTCCTTATACGAAACTGGATTTGAAAGCCCTAACCTGTCGCGCTTAGCTAGTCTCTGGCGGGCCGCGATAAGGACGGGCCTTACTTTAATTTTGTTAGGACCCCAAATCTTAGAGGATTATAACCAGCTTCGAAACGGTCTATTGTTTGCCAAAATACATATCTGCATAACAGACTACTTTATTTTCAATTTATATAACAAAAATCGTGGAAAAAATCTTTATTTCCAATTTAAGAAACGGCGTACGTAAAGTCGGGCGCGGACGACTTTGGGATACCCTGTACCATGCATAAAAAAACAAAAAAAGGAGAATTGTTAAGCAACAATTTTTTTTGTCCGATCGTTCCTATGGGAGCTATATGATACAGTCAACCGATTTCTATAAAATTTGACACAGTACTTTGGTTGCTAAAAAAGGATCTGAATGCCGAATTTAGTTCAAATATCTTTACAAACATACGAAACACAACGAATTCTGTATAAATACGTTTTTTTTTGACCGATTGGTTCTATGGAAGCTATATAATTTAGTCAACCGATTTTGATCAAAATAAGTATAATGCTTAAGTCCTCTAAAAAACTTCTGAATACCAAATCTGGTTACGATATCTTTATTTAAAAATTAAATATAAATTTCGTATAAAAAAAAATTATTTTGGCCGTTCGGTCTTATGGGAGCTATATGATATACACAACCGATTATGATCAAATTTGGTTCAGTACTTGGGAACTATAAAAAACTTTTGAATGCCAAACTTAAACTGAGCTTTTAGAGCAGTTTTTTTTACCGACACGTTCGTCGTTGCTGCGTACAGGCCTTAAAGCATTTTAACGCTAGAATCCACTTAAGGGGGGAGACCGGCAGCGATTTTGTAGTTTTTCGTTCATCTGGATTTGAATTGAATAAAGAATGTTCACACCAAATTTCAAAACGATAGGTCAATAACTTTTCAAGCAAAAATGCCCACAAGTTGAAAAAAGTCGTTTCGAGGATAACGCATTTGAAATAATATGTAGCGAAGACTCCGGACCGACGGGCGGTCACTTAAGTCCTTATAGCATTGGGAATAATGCGAATTTTTCTTTCATATTTTGACCACATATTTTTGACTAGCAATACTAATAATGGAATAAAAAAAAATTGATCGGTTTAAACTGGTTTTCCCCCTAATACATATTTCAGACCCTGCTACTCCTAAAAATTGGCTTAACCTAAGCTTTCAACAATAGAAAAACATTTAAAATATATAATTTCTTTCAGAAGCATTTTCTTACAGTGTATCCCATTGTCAAGCGTTGTACCGATTTACCTTTGGGTCCCAAGTGACTTATTCATAGCTTTTTGTTTCTCGTTCAAGCGCAAGTGAAAATTCCTTTGAGAACGAACAACCATTCGATTGAATTGGAAAATGTTGCAGTTGCAGGCAGGCACTGAAGCAGCTTACACTTATTTTTTCCGGTTTATACTGTTGCCAATAGTTTAAGCCAAAGCACATAATCTGCTTTAATTGAAAGCATGTTTCACTGGCCAAAAACCAGTTGAAGGCACATATTCGATATGTCAATAGATGGTAATCTCTGAACGAAAACCACAAGAGAAATAAAGGCGCCAGGTAAGCAGAAAGGAAGGCAGTTGAGCCAACTAACGACAAAAGGCCATTTTAAATTTACTATTGCGTCCATTTTCAATTTGCATTTTTACGGCATTTCGGCATTTCGTGGATTTTTCTCCTTTTTTTTGACCTTTTGACTCTGTAACGTCCAACATCTTATCAACACGCCCAAATCACACAACCAATGCGTCCACAATCATTTGGCCGGGCCACAATTTATGCGGTTCTTTACTCAATGTTTTTTTTTTTACTTTTTTATTATTATTCACCGTTACCTCACCCCAACTGGAAATTTGATGCGTGTGCGCCAGAAAAACACGTAGAATTCTGGGAGCCAAGAATAAAAAAGGCAAGAAAGTGGCAGGGTTTGTTAGATTTACCTAAATCATCATGGCTTGACAAGCACGTGAAATGAAATAATTTAAAAAATGCAAATTTTTTGTTGCTACTATCGAGGCTTTGAGATCTCGGTTAAATCAGTTTAAAGAACAAAACCAAACGGAGCAGACAATTGTGGTAGTTTGTATTTTTCTCCTTTTTCGAAATTGCATTTCGCACCGAACACATTTCCGTAGGGCAATATTTCTCTTGGAATTTTTGTGGAGAATTTTATAAAATAAATAAATAAGTTTGGTTTGATTTGTGGCCCCAAGCGTAATGATACCTGAGTATTCGTATGAAAAATATTATTATTCGTGTTTTGATTATTTTGGCCAAGTTACTTTGTGGCCTTTGTCCATAAAAATTGCCTTAAATATATTCAACGAGATTGATGGATTTTAATTCAGCAAGGAAAGACTTATTGCTCTTAAAATATACAATATTAAAAAGTTTTTTGAAAAAAGTAATTTAATGCAATATGGCGTGTTGCTAGAGTATTTTTTGTTGTCTTTAAGTGTTGAAACTATAAGTGAACAATATTTATTGTTTTTTTTTTTTGCAAGAAATTTTTGACAAGTCTCATCTCAAATGTTCGTATTTTTTCAATTGTTATATAATATTTTCTCATTTAAACACAAAGGGAAAACAGCCTTATAAAGCTTATCAATCGAAAAAGCAGTAAATCAAAGATATCTCTAAAATGTGATGAGCTATTTAGTAACAATAAAATGACAAAAGCATTTTTATTCAGTTTCGAAAGCGTTCCCTGAGTACACGGCGAAACTCTTACTCCCACTGTTCAACTCTATATGGGCAGAAGAGAAGATCCCCGAGGATTTGTCGCAAGGTATCCTGGTGGTCCTTCCAAAGAAAGGCGATCTATTCCAATGCAAAAACTATCGTGGAATTATGCTTCTATCCATCACGTCGAAAGTACTGTCCAGTATCATCTTAAACCACATCAAAACAAAACTCGACCAATCGCTAAGGAATCAGCAAGCGGGATTTCGCCCAGGTCGATGTCCATGTATTGACCAGATCAGCACCCTGCGCATTATAGTTGAACTGATGAATGAGTGGCAGTCGACTCTTCAACTTGTTTTCGTTGATTATACATGATTTATACATCGCGATAGCATATGGGAGACGCTCAGATCCAGAGGTGTTCCGGAGAAGCTTATAGCTCTAACCAGATCACAATATGCTGATTTTAGGTGCAGAATACTCCACAATGTCGAGCTCTCAGATAGCATCCCAACCAGCGCAGGGGTTAGACAAGAATGTCTACTTTTACCGATCCTTTTCCTGATCGTTATTGATGACATCTTACATAACTCCATTGAAGGCAAGCGAAGAGGCATCTACTGGAACTTCACCGAAGATCTTGCATATGCGATGATATTTGCCTATTGTCAGTAAAAAAAAACAAAACTAGATGATCTGTGCGCCGAGTCTGGAAAATTTGGCCTTAAAATCAACATCGACAACACCAAGTCAATGAAAATAAACAGCAATAACGAAAACAAGTTTATGCTACAGGGCAAAGAGATTGAGCAAGTTGAAGACTTCACATACCTAGGCAGTATAATATCCGCTGAGAACAGTGCTGGAAAGGATATTCTGGCCAGAATAAACAAAGCAACCGGTGCATATGCCCCAAATCTGGAATTCGTCACAAATATCCTTTCAAACAAAAATGAGGTTATTTAAATCAAACAATCATCTCAGTGCTGCTTTATGGATGCAAGACCTGGCTTGTAACCGACCTTCTAACAGGAAAAATCCAAAGTTTTGTGAATAGATGTCATCAGCAATGCCGACCTATATAAAAAGTGCAACCTGGAACCCATGGCCAACACTATCAAGCTAAGAAAATGGAGATGGATAGGCCACACACTGCGGAAGGATGCGAAAGAAGTTTGCAGTCAAGCTCTTGATTGGACTCCCCAAAGAGGAGGTCGCTACAAAAAGAGGTCGATGAATGCAGAAAATCATGTTACGAGCTAAAATTGCTAGCCAAAAACCGAACCAGGTGCAAGTGCTTTATTGAGGCCATATGCTCCAACCGGATATAAAGGAATTGATGATGATGATGATTTTTATTCATAAAGAATCTTTCTACGTAAGGAACAAAAGAAGTGTCCAAAAAATTTTTAAACAATTGTGAAGCAGATAAATTTAAAGGCTAAAACAAAAAATTGACTAACGAAATTTCAGTATTTACCAACTTACGTTTTAATAAAAAAAATTAATTAATCAATTAAAGTGACAAAAACTACTCATAATTTTTAAGCCAAGGTTCTAGCTCTGTATGGTACCGAAAACTAATTATAAAGATCGATTCATAAGTCACAAAATCTGCCGCCTAAAAATGTCTCAAATGAACTCATGAACCATCGCAGCCGTCTTCCACTCCGATGCAAAAGAGCCCTATATAAAATGATAGTGGTTCCAACCTAGAGATACACTATCCAGATCTGGGGTATGGCGGCTCGCTCGAGGCGCTCATGTATTCACGCACTATAGAACAGGGCTTACGTCATATTCCTGGGTGTGAATGGTATGTAAGGAATTCGACCTTGCACCACGACCTCAGACTGGAGACCGTCGACCTCCAGATAAATAATCAAACAAGCTGATACAACGAAAGGGTAAAAAGACACCGTAATTTGCTGGCAAAAGGGCTCCCAAATAAAAATCCTGTAAAAAGGCTTAAAAAAGAACTGAAAGAAAACGAAAAGAAGAGCGATAGAAAAGCGAACCAAATGATGGCCTTCTGAGTGACAGGAATCCTTGATGCTTCTAAGACTTCTCTAGCACTTTTTCTGTCACTGCCCAGGACTGCGCAGAAAAAGATTTAGGTTCCTACAGTCATTATCTAAATGATCTATCTCAGTTCTCTGAACAGAGTCCAAAATGCCATTTAAGGTTCATTCAGGCAGCCGGATGGCTTCCTCAATTTTCGTAGGGGACTTATCAAGTGGGGAAATGTGGTGAATTGGCTCACTCTAGCGGTATCACAAAGAGCCTATCCTTGGCCTAAGTGAGTTGGGACGTCGGTCCCAACTGCCGCCCTAACCTAACCTAACCTAAAGTATGAATGCTAAAAATCTTAATTCAGAAGTTAATTTTTTATCAGTGTAACCAAAGTTATAGACAAATGGTTATTACAAAAAATAATTATATGCATTTGATAATCCATTTGATATCCATATCTATATATTTATATTTATTTTGTTACAAATAGTTAATTTTGCAAAATTTTATAAATATATGTTAATTTAAATGTATGCATATACGTAACTTATGTATAGGGTTACATTGTAATTGAAATTGAATCATTTAATACAAATGACTAAAAAAACTTTGTTAAACAGTGTTCAGTTTATTACTGTTTACTAACAAAATTAAATATTTTTTTCATCATATGGTATTAAATATTATTTGTTAAATATCAATAAAACATAAATTGGTTGAATGCACTTTTAATTCATATTTGCATCATATAAATATGGAAAAAAAATGTGTTTAACAAAAAATGGTAATTGATTTTTATATAGTAAAATGTGATGCTTAAAAAAAATTTGTTTAAATAGCTTTAATAAAATTAAATAATTTAATTTAAATTAAATACAAATTAATTTAAAAAAATAAATTAAAATTTATTTAAAAAAAATTAATTTTAATTTTTAAAATATATTAAGTTTAATTAAAATTTAAAATAAATACATTAAATTTAATTTTAATTAAATTTATTTATTTTTAAAAATTTTAATTTATTTTTTAACATTTATTAATTAATTATAATTAAATTTAATTTAAAAATACATTTTTTTTTTAAGTAATCGTTATGGAAAACTTAGTTTTGACAAAATTGATTCAAAAATATTTATTATTATTATTAGAAATGGTTGTAAGATGACCCGTCAGCCAAGTGAATCTATTGTACAATCCTTCACGGTTCAGAGCTCTCCCTAAAGTCTAATGGGCTGCATATATTCCAGTATTTTGTTTGGACTTAGGGCTTTGGATTTTGTATTATATTTTGCAATTAAAAAAAAAAGAAAATGATACTAATACAATATGTTATTATTAAATTTATTTTGCCATTGGAACGATCTGTCAAAAAACATGTTTCGTGCGAAATTCGACAGTATTTTGGTTGTTCATAGAAATATCGCAACAAAATATCGGAAGAATTTTTTTTTTGAGTCCTTAAGCGCAGTTGTTTTAGATTATGAAAAAATAACTTGAAGCGGCTAGATACAAGGTTTCTATAAAACCAAGGATAGAAATATCATTCACCAAAAATGATTCATATTTCCAAATTGATCAGGGATACCCAATGGAGCAGTTCAAGATGACTCGAAATACAAAAAGTGACTGGGCTTAAAAACCGTTCGAGAAGTATTTCAATAAATGACATGAAATGGATTGTGCGAATCAGATAAAGATAGACCAAATTGTAGGAAAAAAAAACGCATATTGCGATTTATTCACGTTAGTGTGAAAAATGTACAAAATACTACAAAAGCTTAAAATGTACAATTTTCAACTCCACTTGGCAATAAACTATACCAATATTTGACTATACATAATTTTGGTAATAAGTGACCCGAATCACAATTTTTGGCAAGCTCAATAATGTGGCCCTAATGAACAAATCCACATTCAAATATTAATGAAATCCGTTGAAATTTACGGAACTTCTAGGCATAAATATCGGGGACCGCTGAACTGCATTAAATTTTTCAAGGTTTATTTCTGTCAAAACTATTTTCACATAAAGATGACTTTTGGAACAAAACATATGTTTCACTAATCTTAAAATTTTAGCCTAGAATCGTAAATTTCCATACCAAAAATAAAAGATTTTTCTAGTTTAAGTATAAAAACTTTGCAATTATCAACGACCAAGCATAACAAACGGAATCAATAAATATTTATATAAGATAATTAAAAAAAATAAAATTTGCAATGCCCATAGATGTGTCAGAAACCATTTAAAACACATTTTTATACAATAAAAAATAAATATTAATTGTCTCCTAAAATAGTTTCTTATTATATTTACTTAAATCAGTTGTGAATCATAAGCAAGTGACAGATTTTAAATATCACCAAAATTAAAATTTGTTTTTAATAGGAAAAAAGAAGGCGGAGAAGGTCTCCTACTTAATTTTTTATTAGGATGACTAGAGAAGTTGATATATTGTAACCAAATTTGTCCTTTATAAGTCTATAGACTTACCAAACTCTTTAAGCGACTTTGCCCTTTTTATGTTCTTCATTTTTTGTTTTATTTTACAAATTAAGTTTTTTTATTTTTTTAAAGTTTTGCAGAAAATCAGAAATTTCTTTATATAATACAAAAGTTTTACATAACTTTTGCGGGTCTAATTTTTCGAAAACGTCAAATTTAAACACTAACAAAAATTTGTATTATTTTTTCATCATTTTTATTTACAATCTGTCTTTATTAAACAATAAGTAAATTTACTAAATAATAATTAAACATAATTGTTTTTAAAGTTTATATCAAAAAATATAAATAGCTTTACGAGATTCAGTCATAGAGAAATTAGTCATTATACGACTTTTTAAATTAATAATAATAATAATTTTTTTTGTGACTTATGAATCGTTTATATACTTATTTTTAAAAACCGTTGGTTAGAGTTTTCGGTACCATATTTTCTGTAGATGACATATAACAGTGTGGTGGCCAGATAGGTATGCTGCCAGAAGGAGAAGCTCCAGGATGATAATACTCTAATAGCAGCTTGGCTATCTGAATAAATGCAGATGTTTGCTCCCCGAGTTCCCTTGAGAAGGATACTAAGGGCGCAGATCTCTATGGCATGAATCTCCGCTTGAAAGACGCTGGGCCAAATGCCCATTGCAGTAGAGATTCTGGTGTTGGGTCCAGCGACTCATACACCTACACCCTGCTCAGTTTTGGACCTATCAGTGAACCATTGTGGCCACAGGTAGTTTCCACAGGGGCGGCCATCAGCCCAAGTCTCCCGACATGGGAGAATAGATCTAAATTTCTAGTTATGAAATAATTTCGTTAATTCCGTCAGGAAGGGAATATATAAGTGCGGTATGAGCAGTGTCACTTGCTAAGAGTTCAAATGTGATCTGGATACGTAGAAAGATTCTTAATGAATAAAATTGCTTTTGTCAGTTTATGATGATTTTTAGTAAAAATTAAAAAAAAAATTTTTAGGTCGATATTATATTAGCATGTAGTTAAAAAGTAAGAAATTCTATTAGGGAGAAAGGGTTAAGATATGGATATGGTTCAACAAACTTCATATTCCCAAGAGATACGCACCAGCTGGTAAAATTTGGTGTCTCCATTCTACCATAGGTATGGGGTATTAAAATGTATCTATTTAACATTTGGAAATGTAAAAACGAATATTTCTAACAAAAAGAAGCAATAAATTTAATTTAATTTTATTCCGAGTGAAAATTGGAACACTTGTTGCCACATATCATGCTGCCTTAACTGAAACGCTTGATTCGATTCAAGGAAATTGTACTCTTTGAAAATTTTTAAAATATCTTATATATAAAATTCTCGTGTCACAATGTTATGTTCCTTCTAAGCTTATGGACTCACGAACGGCTGAACCGATTTGGCTAATTTTGGTCTTGAAATGTTCGTGGAAGTCCAAGGATTGTTTGGGGTTGAGAAAATATAACAAAATTGCGACGCAAATACTAAAAAGGACAATTTGATTTTCCAATACAATTTTTTTTTTAATTTAGGTTGGCATTGTGTACATTGTCAGATTAACTAATATTTTTTAGTTAATTGTTTTTGTCGAGAGGAAACACAAAAATTATAAACGTTATAAATTTTATTTTATTGAAGCACACAAAATTTCATGAGAATCGGTCCAGCCGTTTCGGAGGAGTATGGTAACTAACATTGTGAAACTAGAATTTTATACATAAGAAGAAACTTATGCTTTACGTGCTATTGGTGTTTTCATGAACAAGTCGATGAATTTCAAATCTGATTTTTGCGTGTGTTAGAGGTCAATGCGGAGGTTTTAAGCCTATTGGGATGAGTTTGTGTGAATTGGTTCGTGAGAAATACGCATTTTTGTGAATATTGGTTTTTGTGTGAACATACTCCTCCGAAACGGCTAGACCGATTCTCATGAAATTTTGTGTGCTTATTGGAAACGTCTGAGAATCGGCCAACATCTATTTTTTATACCCTAAGAGATAAGGGTTGCCACTCCTAACATTCCTGGCAAATTAAGTGAATTTAAAAACTCGGTAGGAAAATTTACAATTTCATCAATTTTAGAAATTAATATTGATTTAGTTATTCCTTTCCAAGAAAGTTTTCTTAAGAAGAAGGGAATTCTGCGATTTTTGCTTACAATTCATGTTTTGATTTCTGTATAAAATACATATGATCAGATCAATATTTGCACATAATGCAATTTCGTGAATTTGCCACAAAAATAAATCATTGGAAGAAAATAAAGATCTAGACGAGCGAGCGAAGCGAACGTGCCGGAGGCCGGCTAGTATATATATATATAAGAAACTTATGTTTTACTTGTTACGGATGTTCTCATGAACGCGTCAATGAATTTCAAATCTGATATTCGCGTATGTTAGAGGTTATTAATACGGAAGTTTTAAGTATTTTTGGATGTGATTATGTGTGTTGGTTTGTGAGATATAAGCATTTTTGTGAATATAGGTTTTTGTGTGTATATTGCCATATATACAAAATCTAGTATTGTTGGTTATCAATTCATTGAGAACAGTGAATGGCGTAAAATTGTATTTGTTCGAAAATGATTTGCACTGGGATTAAACTTTAGCAGATGCTGCTATTACTGCTCATTCATATCAAATATGTGTTCTATTTGCGATTATTTTGGCAACATGTTTTCCATCAAATCCACCTGAATTGTGGATAAAATATCAGGATTATTTATCAGAAGATATTTTGTTTCGAGTACGTCAAACAAAACGTAAGCCAGTGATGGAATTTACGCCGGAAGTTTACAATGAAGCTTTAATTCATATTGAAGATCTACGCTTGGCGATGGATAATAAAGCATTAGGACAATTGGGCATGCCATTTCCTAATCGATCATGGTATTATGTATTTCAATTGGAAGAAAAGCAACGAATCAAATTAATTATCAATCTAATCGTACTGCCCAGGAGCTTGAAGATCGCAATGAACGTGAAAGAATTCGGTTAAGACAGACCCGTGAAGCGCGACATTCGACTAATAATGGTGCAAGTTTGAATCGAGCTGCAAACTAATCTAAAAATCTTATATTTTTCCAGATAAGCTAACTAGAGAATCTGACGATGTTTATTCACCTTAAGAGTATTCAAAAAGTTTGGGCAGGGCAATGTTTGCAGGCTCTCTAGTATTTTTTAAATTAAAATAAAAAATTGTCGAGGAACTTGCTGGCTTTTTTTATAAGTCAACAAATGTTTTTGAAATTTATTAGAAATATATCAACTGTGTGGAAACAGAGCACATAATTTTAGCCGAAGGCCTTTGCTGCCATTTTAGTTTTAAGGCTACTCTAATAAAATTAATAAATAAATAAAATAGAACAAATTAACCAATGCCTTCAGGCGCTTGGATAATAAACTAAAAATAATGAAAATATTTTGCTTACTCGATTGCATAATTAAACAAATAACACCCACTATTTAAAACTTATTGTAAGTGCTAGATAACTTTAAATAAATAATCCATTGCACTTTTATTTCACTCAAAATATAAATACTCGTGCTCTAGGATTAATTTTCATCAGCTTATTAGGGACTTCCATTTTCACGCACGCACAACTTCAAACACTTCAATATAGTAATTAAAACATTTTTAAAAACTTTACACCTACTCTCTATTTATTATTATTAGTAGAATGCTCAAACTCAAAACTGGCAGGATTCCCTTTCCAGAGAAATAACAAACTCCCACGCTGAACATAAATAAATGTTTTATAAAATTGTATTCAAGTTTATGCTCCGGAAATAATCACAAACATGTGCAACGCCCCCATATACCATTCCATATAAATATTTACTTACATTTTATAATATTTATATACTATAGTATCGGTTTGAAAACTACTGAGATTTAAGCCTTGGAGAAGAAATCAGAAAAATATTAGAAAAAAAAACACCAAGTTCATAAAAACTTGCTGAACATTTTGACATTGTCGCTTTCTTTGGTTTGGACGCCTTGCTAAACTTTTCACTTGAATGACTTCGACTTCTGAGTTCACGCCTGCATCATTTTCCGAGGCTCAGCTGGCTGCCAGCGGTTTCCTTTTTCTCCCATGATATTTTTGCCCCAAGGCAGCATGTCCTTTTCAGTGTTGTGGCAGAAACTTTGTCGGGCAAAGTTCAAATGTGTGGGAAGCTAATCACTAGGAAAACTGTTGCCAAGCATACGAATTCTCTTTTTTTCCGTGCGGTTTCCCAGCAAGTTCCTCGACAGTTGTTAAGGCAACAGAGTTGTATTTGGAAATGTACTATGTAGTACTATTGCCCGAAGTGATTAGGTTGTAATCTTTTAATATACTTTTAGCAAACTTTATTGCCATACAAAATACTAAATAGTATAGGCCAAGTTGGGGAGCCTGGGGGAGGTGGAGGGGAGGCGAAGTGTTAAGTGGCACTGTCAATTAATTGGAAAATTGTTTAAAACTTGCACTTAATTAAACATGCAATTGAACCGAGTTCGAGTATCATTCAGAACTATGAATAGAAATATGAACATGAATTTATAAATATTAATTATTGAATGCGCACGAATTATTCTAGTGCAAAATCTAAAATCCAATTTATTTTGCACACTTGCGTTGGCTTTAAATCGAAATAAATTCCAGATAAATATTTGAATATTATTTTATTTGTTTATTGCAGCAAAGGCGTTGTGCTGAAATCGGGGATTTCAAATAACAAACATGATTATGTATTTTATTCATTTTTTAAAAGATTTTTGAATTTTGTTTATTGTTTTATTCAAATGTATAAAAAATAAAAATAAAAACAATTCCGATCTTAATAAAGCATAGATAAATAAAATCCATGTAGAAAGTGAACTTTAAGACAATAAATGCAAAAGCTACATAACCCTCAAGATATAAGAAATCAAATCTTCTTTCTCAACTTATCAGATTTTCACAGTTTTTTAGTTAACTTCAAATTCATGCATCATTGCGAAATTTGACGGTACAATGTATCCGTTGTTAGAACGTTGGCAAGTAAGAACAAAGAACCAAACGTGACTGCCTGGATCGAATCCATGCTCCGACAAAGGGACATAACTTCATCTCTAGATTGTACAACAGTCAGCATAAGAGCTGTAAAGTGTTGTCCATAAGGAGGTGTGTTGTCTCCCCTGCTATGGTCTCTCGTAATCGACGAACTTTTAACTAAGCTGACAGTGCTTGGGTATAAAGTCATTAGACGCAGAAGTCCTGGCTATCATAGTGACGGGTAAATACGAAAGCACCATCAGAGAGATGATGGATAATGCTCTTCAAATTATCCTAAACTGGTGTCTAAGCGAAGGGCATCAACCCCCGAAAGCTGTGATTGTTCCAATCACGAAGAGATACAACATGGAACTTCAGAACATTATTATAAATAACTCTGAGGTGGAGTAGGTCAAATATCTAGGTGTGGTCCTAGATAAACAAATCAACTGGAACTCCCACTTAGAACTAGTGCTCTCCTAAGCTACTCGAGGCATGTGGGCCTGTAAAAAATTCTTTGGCAGCACATGGGGCTTCAGCCCTCATATTATAAGCAAAATGTGGCCATTAAGAAATGCAGCAAGCTTCAAGGACTAGTATGGATGTCTCTCTCGGGAGCTATGCGTACCTGTCCGACAGCTGTCATGGAGTCAGACCTTGGACTCACACCACTGCACATTTTCATCAAAAAGTCAGCCATGCCGACAACGTATCTAGATTACATCTGGCCTTAGCAAGTGACACTGGTCATGCCGCACTTATATGTATATTCCCTTCCTGACATATCGGTTTTCTCTAGATCAGGTCTTCTGATCACGAAATTATTTCATAACAATAAATTTAGATCTCTTCTCCCAAGTCGGTAGACTTGAGCTGATGGCTGCCCTTGAGGGATTGAGGGAACCTCCGGTGGCAGCAACGGTTCAGGGATGGATCCAAAACTGAGCAGGGTGTAAGTCTTTAAGTTTCATGCCATAGAGATCTGCGCCCTTAGTATCCTTCTCAATGGAACTAGGGGAGCAAACATCTGTCAGATAGCCAAGCTGCTATTAGGGCATTATTATCTTGGAGCATCTCCTCTAGAATGGTTAAAGAATGCCATAACTACCTCCAAACTGCATGGGAATATAGGAGATACTGGTTCTCCCTTCGTCAAGCAAAAGAGCTTGTCAAACCTCTGGATACGATCAAGAAAAAAGGTATTGGCATAGCGGACTTAAAGCTTCTGGTAGCTTACCTATGTGGCCACCACACTGTTAGATACCATCTACAGAAAATTGGCCTATCGGAAGATAGAAGACGATGAAACCACCAGACATATTCTCTGTGACTGCGCGGCGATGGTATGGGCAGAGCCTGTCACATGGGAAAAGAACGGATTAGTCCTTCCATCTTAAGTCAATACCATCAAAAGACCTACTGCTTTTCATGCGGAAAGCGGAGAGTCTTTTGCTATATTTTATGAGTATGGAACAAAAGACCTTTTGGTCGTGCCCCACCTCTGTGAGGAACCCTAATCGGAAAAAAAAAGTATCCATAGTTGTTATACATATGTATATACTGGGTTTTTCCCAAAAATCATGAAATAAAGCTGAGGATATCCCAAAGCATTTAAATTCACAACAGCAAAAGTTTTGGGCAGCAAAAAATATCGTTAAATAGAATTAAGTTTTTCTTGTAATTGATAGTTGCGAGAAGAACGAATGTTTAATAAACAAATTTAATTTTTTAAGTGCGAAAATGTTTATTTGAGTTATATAATCTTAAAGTGAATACCTGGAATAAAATAGCTCCAAACATAAAAGAACTGAGCTGACAATCTCTATTATGATCAACAGTCAAGGTTAAGAGTATTTAGATGAAAAATTTTTAGATAAAGATGATTGTATTTGTAATGATAAAAAATATTAAGTCATACTTGGTTATTATTATTTCTTGAATGATTTTGTTGTGAATTATTTTTTAATCTACTTTTATATAAGGAAACTTAAAAAAAAAAATACAAGTATACGATTTGTTAATTACAACATCATTAAATGTTTAAAAATTGTAACCCTAAATTATCTATTTAACTAGAAACTTATCAGATTTGGCTAAAATTAAATAAATCATAAAAAAATCTCTAAGAAAAAAAAGAAAAGGTATAATTTTGTTATCTGGCAATATAATTAGTGTCTACTTTAGAATTATTGCGAAACATACCCTTTGTTAAATATTAGTAGCTTTTTTGTATTTTTTTGCAGCAGATAGTAAAAAAGTTGCTTAATAAATCACTTTCCATTTTAAGCTCATATTTTTATTAATTTTTGTTGTTATTTATTAATATTGTTATTATGCCCCGGAGTTACAATTTAGTCTGAAAAAGTCAAATATTGTAAAAAAAAAGTTGGAATTGTCCGACTGGACGGCGGGGTATTTGCTTTTTTTTATACCCATATCTTAAGTACAAAGTATCCCACTGTCTGTCAAGTCACCGCCTCAAGTTACATACGAAAGTCCTTCACATCTGACTTTACGACCGAAATTTGTATTTTATAATTTTATACAAATATTGCGTGGTTTATTAAATGCTTATGAAGAGCCCGTAACTCGCTTGGGGGCATAAAAACAGCAAGAAGTTAAGAGACCCGCAAAAGGTAAAGAAAAACACGCATTTAAAATAAAAAAGTAAATAAAAGATGAAACTTTTGAAATTACGCTCAAAATGGCTGCCGTGAAAAGCAGCCACAGATTCATCAGTTACATTAAACGGCAATTTTTTTACGCTTTTAATTAGCATAAAAGCGTAATTGAAAATTAACTGTAACAAAAATGTATGAATGGCGGTTAAATCCCAACATCTGGTGGGCAGTGTAAGTGAGAGAGCTGGTAAAGGGTGTTTTTTTTTAGAGGTACCGTTTAAGTGATGCAAATTGGCAATAGATCTTGTTAATTATGCTTCGTTTAATTTGCGATTTTATCTTGAATAGAATTTCAGAGCTGTTATCGATTATAAGAAATCAAAAAAAAAGTCCCATCAAATTTTGATTTGAGAAATCAAAAATATTGATTTGAACACCAAATTTTGTTACGTTAACTTTATAAACAATGGAAACATTCTTTTAATAATTTCCTTAACAAATAGGTCTTATAATGTCTAAAGTTATAGTAAACTGATTTATTTAATAAGTTAATTTGGAAACTTAAAAATAATTCGTGATGCAAAATTTGTTTAAAGAATCTTCCTCAACAAATAAAAAATTAACAAATTGTGTCCTGAAAAAGTTTTCACGAACGATTGACACTTTAATATAAGTTCGGTACTGCTACATACTCAAGTAAGTTCTCTTTTTTAAGGCTTATACGCAGAGTTTCGAGGATCAGCTGCAACTACTAAAACTACTAACACAATGTAGTATTTTTCTAATAGTTTTGTTTATGATATTTTGACACATTTTTTTTTTTGTGGTATTCCGTGTGTTAACATGGATTCTGTCCCAATAAAAAGACTGGTAGATCTTTAAAGTTTAAGCAATAAATAGATTTTTTGTAGATGAAATTCAATACTCTGTTCCAACGCCTCTTCTATTTGTTCTTAATATGAAAAGTCTTACGGGCATCCAGGCAGCACCACAAAGATGTCGACCTAAGTTATTTAAACAAGTATGAGCTCCTCTGCTATTCTTGGAAATATTGCCTTCAATAGTGGGTTTGGATCCGTATATTCTTCTACATGGGAATATGATCTGCTTTGAGATAATGCGACCATTTTGTTTATTCGGACAGACTGAAGATACAGGAGGACGAGGACATGTCTATATCGACTCGGCAGTTCATGCTGTTCATACGACCCTTCTGTTTGAACTTATGACCAACTTGATCTGCTTTGAGACAATGGGATTCTTCTAGATTCTGACTTCTTCTTTCAGAAATATACAAAAGAATTTTATTTTTACAAATCAGAAAAGTTGGTTCTACGGACAGGCCTAAAGTAGAGACACATTTGGCTATATCGTCTGGGCTGTTCATGCTGACCGCAAATATATATTCTTTTATATTGTAGGTCATCCTGTGCATCTGTCAGTGATAATTGAATTGTTCTGGATATCTCAGATTCTTCTTCGGATATAAACAGAAGAATCTAATTTTTGTTTATTTGGGGTAATGGGATTCTATTAGATATCTGATATTGAAAGTTCAAAAAAGGAGTTAATTTGGAAAAGCAAATAGACGGTCAGGAGTAAAAACTTGCACTTTCTGATATGATCGAAATTATGATCAAGCACTTTGATCTTCAATTTTTTCTAATAAAGACAGTTAAGTGTGACTTCTGTCTTAAGTATCTATATACTTATTTTATTTTAGTTTAAATTTCCACAACCAACAAAAAAATCACCCTTTATGACTCTCTTTCAGTACTCTCTCAAAAGGGAGTATTTATTCATGCCTCGCAATTATGCGTGCCTATATAAATATATATAAGTAAATATATAATATATACATTTATGTATGTACATATGTATGTATATATTTTTTTAATTAATGCAGCATGTGTAAAAGAATGTTATAATTTTTTATTTCGGTAAATTTTATTTAATTTAATTTGTTTTTTTTATCTTTTGATTTAAAAAGCCAGCAGGCGGCTTTCTTATTTTATTTATGTTGGCAATATTATTTTGTACTAAAACCGGTTTTTATTTATTTAGGATTTTTAGCTTTTGTTGCTCTTGTTTATTCTGTTATTAATTTTTTTACTTTTTCCTTGATACACGTTTGCATGAGTATCCTTTTTAAACAAATGCTTATTATTTTATGCTGTAGTACAAACAATTTTTGTTTATTTAGTTATTTAAAAAAGTTGTCTGGCAATCAAAATGTCAGAGTTTAAAAAATTATTCTCTATAACAAGCCATTATTTTTACTAGGATGGTGTACTTGATTAACTTAATTAAAGTATAGCACAAAAAGTAAAAATATAAAAAATACAAAAATAAATAAACTCTTAGCCGTGTTTGAATTTTATAAAAAATTAAATATAAAAACATTTCATTTAATCAAATCAATTAGTATGAGCTTAATGTAATTAAATATGTGAGTTTCAGTTCATTTTTATACCCTGTACCTTAGCGTACAAGGAGTCTACTAAATTTTGCTATAAATATTTTACAACACATACAGAAGGAGTCGTCGGAGCCTCCCAAAATTACCAAAGTGTGATCAGGATGACTAGAGAAGTTGATGTAGCCATGTCCGTCTGTCTATTTGTGTAAACTCCTAGATCTCATAGATGGAGTAGCTAGAGAAACCAAACTTTCAAATTAGATCCCTTATGTCAAAGGTTAAAATTTTTTTATTTCTTTTTTTTAAATCGCAGCTTTATTATAGCTTCCATAGATCTGTTAAAGAGGATCTCCATTAGACCGACCAATCAAAAAAAACGTGTTTGGTGAAAATGTTTAATATAGTTAATATCTCTTCGAGTTCATAAACAATATACCACATTTTATCGCTGTGGAGATATCCCATAGATGTATTGTAACCTATTTGGTATTTTGGTGGAAAATAATATTAAAAATATATTTTCGAGTTCTTTTTATTCCGAAAAGGTTCCTCACAGAGAGGTGGGGCACTGCGACCAAAAGGTCTTTTATACCATACCCTTAAGTTGAAGCAAAAGACTTTCCGATTTCCGCATGAATAGCAGTAGGTCTTTTGTTAGTATTGACCTGAGATGGAAGGGACTAATCCGTTCCTTCCTCATTTGACAGGTTCTGTCCCATAACAGCGCTGGGCAGTCTCAGAGAATATGTCTGAGGGTTTCATCGTCTTCTAGACAGAGCCTTCACTCTGAAGAGTCCGATAGGCCAATTTTCTGTAGATGGTATCTAACAGTGTGGTGGCCAGATAGGTAATCTACCAGAAGCTTTAGGTCCTCCCAAGACCTTTTGTCTTGATCGCATCCAGAGGTTTGACAAGCACTTTTGCTTGACGAAGCCCCGGAAGGGAGAACCAGTATCTCCTATGTTCTCCTGCGGCCAATTGGTTTATCATGGTTTTGATTGTGGACCAACAAATACCACAAAACGGGGCAGGAGATGTAGTCAGGGGGAGGCACCCTGTCGTGCTAGATCGTCAGCATTCGTGTTACCATCCACTCCCGAGTGTTAAGGCACCCAACATACCACGACTTTGTTCCGCGCGGACAGTGTTTGGAGGTAGTTATGGCATTCCTTAACCATCCTGGAGGAGATGCTCCAGGATGACAATGCCCTAATAGCAGCTAGGCTATCTGAAGGAATTCATATGTTTGCTGCCCTAGTTCCCTTGAGTAGGATACTAAGGGCGCAGATCTCTATGGCATGAATCTCCGCTTGAAAGACGTTGGGCCAGATGGCCATTGCGGTAGAGATTCTGGCGTTGGGTCCAACGATTCCAACAACGATTCCAGTTCTTAAGTTATACTATAAAATAGATTTGATCGCTACAGGGTATCCCAAAGTCGTTCCCGCCCGTCTTTTAACGCACGGCATCTTTTAAATAAAAGTTGTAGCTTGAAGTGCCATCAATCAAGTTTATGTCAAAGAATATTGACTCAAGTTGATGGCCATTCTGATGAAGCTTTTGTTGTTTGAATTATTTTAAATTAATAAACAATTTTTATAAAAATTACAGTTTATAAAATAAATGGGGTTAAGCATTGAAGATAATTATTATTTATTGAAATGTTATTTATTTATTACAAGAAAAAACTTTTTTCAAAGTCGGGGTACCACTACTTTCAAATGAAAGCCTCCTATTAATCTTTCGTAATATATTTAATAAGGATATTCCTCTTAAATATGGTATCATAGTCAAACTACAGTGCTCAAATGCCGAAATTATATCTTTAAAATGTTCAAATTTATTATGAGGATATTCTACCAATCATCCCGTCTGTTTTTGTGTATTGAATGTATTTCTCGTTTTTGTCCTTACTAAGTCCTGAATGTTTAATACTTTTAGTAATGAAATTTCGAAATCTTCTAAGCTAAGGTTTTTTTTATCTGACTATTTTGCTTACTTTTTTCTAAAGATGTTCCTACCCAATTTCAATTACAATGTTCAGCAAACCGGTTCCATTTTTGTATGCTAGCTATGTGAAATAATAGAACAAATTGGATACACCTTTTTGTGACAAAACTAATCTATAGTCATAACTGTAGACTGGTCAGTAAAATCATTTTACCAATACTTGTTGTGAATCGATACTTCGCTCAGCTACGATTTATTTAAAAGAGTCTTGCACAAATCAGTTGAACTTTGAGAATTATTAGAGCAGCTAAATTTCCATATAAATTAAAACCATTTCATAGTCAGCATCCGAACTGGCAACTAATTTAAGTTCTCTCTGTTATCTTTAAGGATTAATGAGCGCCATTTCATTTGGCGCTATAATTTAAATGGATATCGCACAATTCTAGAAACTGTTTACTACAGCACTGTGTTCTTAATTTTTTTAATCCACAGAGCTCGTCACCTGCAGCCCATTTTCTACCGCAGAGCCTAACATACTAACGACAGCCAAGAGATCCACTTTGCCAGATAGCCCAATGACAACACAAAACGATCTAATTACGACAGCCAGCCACTCAACAACGCCGCTGACAGCGAAAAAACCAGCACCAAGTAGAGCCACTACGGCCGGAGTAGCAACAGCAGCAACAACAAGCTCAGGGGACATGTCATCAACAGCCCCCACGATAACAACGACGGGAGCTGTGGCAGTGGCAACTAAGTCAGCACAAATTGGGCTAACTATGGCTGCCACAACAGTGGCTACAACAGCACACAGTCCAATGGCGGCAGCTTTGGTGGCAACACCAACAAAAACAGAAACAATAACAACATCAACAACAACCACAGAGACGATGTTCATATCAACAATTTATCCCACAGCAGCAGCAGCAGCAGCAGAAGACCAAACGGTAGTCAAAATGGCAGCCTCGGCAACGGCAGCGGAAACGGATGCGAACAACTCCATTGAAATGGCAACGTTGCCAGAGTCAAGCGAGGAAAATGCCGTGCTGCTGCTGCCGCATCCGGGCAACGCAGATTCATTGACGAAGGGCTTCTCCATACCAACTTTTCTGCCACCATTTCCCGTATTCGCGGCAGCGGATTTGCCAGCTTTACGCGCTGCGGCGGACGCAGCCGAGGCAGCAGCAGCGGCAATGGCAGCGGCTGCAGCTGCAGCTGCCGCCTCCACGGCTACCTCAGAGACGGTAGCTTTGTCGCCGGAGCAGCAGAGGCAGCAAATGTTTAATGAGCAACATTTGTACTTGGCCTCGCACAATGGACAAGAGCTGGGACAGGGACAGATGCCGCGTAGGAATCTGACAATGCCAGTGCTAAACATCACAGAGCAGATGGGAAATCACGCGTATATGCCATGTCAGGTGAGCCAGGGCCTAAGCCCGCAGAGTCCTGCACTCCTTCACACCGACTTGGTGGTGTTGGGTGACATTGATGTTGATTTGCATGTGTCACGTGTTGTGTTGAAGAGAGATTTTTGTAGGGTTTGGTTTTTTGGGTTGGTAGATTTTTTCAGCATAGGGGGGTAAATGAAAAAGTGTTGCCTGATGACGTCAGCAAGATATTTTTAAGGGCATGACAAAGCTTAAAATATTGGTTTGGTTTAAAATTTGTTGAAAATTGAAAAAAAAATAAAAATACATATATGTATATACAACCACTTTTTTTCGAGCTTTAAATTTATTTTACTAAATTTTTTAACTAGTTTCTTGAGCTAAAAATAAAAATTTTAAATGTTAGTTGATATAAATTTTTTTTAAATTCACAGAATAACTTTAATTCTTTAGATTAACAAAAAAAATAAATATTTGTTAATGTTATTGCTCAACAATTTTTATCGAAAAATTTATATTTAGGATTTTTTTTTAATTTAGAAAAAACTTTATTTTTCCAGC